>OX326961.1:51199792-51377292 GCA_946800325.1 Luzula sylvatica
AATTAAACAAACATTAAGGAAAGAAATTAACTAAAAATATGTAGAAATCAACCATACCACCTTCAAATAAGTAGAAATCTGTCAATTAACTCATATCTTAGAAGTAATTAACATGAAAACTTCAATCAATCTGGCAAAATAAAAATAAAATATACAAAATCTTAATTAATTTCAAATCAATTCTCAAAAAGAAAATAATAGAAAATCTTAAATTCAACTATAATTAAATTCAATTGTAATAAAATTAAGAGATAACTTACCGCCGACATGAGACTCACGAAACTCAATCCATGGTTGTACACATCAGTAAAAGCAAAACAACATTTAGCAGATGTAATTAATGGGGGTATTTGTGATGAATTTAAGAGAACTTATCGATGACTGGTGGTGGCAAGCTATGTGTTGGTTTCTTTCTCTTTTCATTGTCTTCCATGTCGCCTAGGCCTGAATAAGAAGGAATGCACTTGACTGGAAATGGTGGTCTTCGTTTCATCTGCAATGTTCTTCATTGTTGAACATTGTGTATTCGAATGGAGAGGCAAAGAGTTTGCACGTTGGACTGTGAAGAAGGAAATTAAAATTGTTTGGTTGGGCTTGAATTTATTTCTACTTTCAAAATACTACCCATTCCTAACTAGGGGTCTAAATGAGCCTTATATGATCCAACTAAACCATAATCATACCCGCAAAATATTTGTATTCGAATAAAAATATCTGTGTTCAAACTTAAACATATAGTTTTTTTGAAATCGGATACAAATATGGTAAACGATTTTGTCTGCAGATATGAATACGGAAAAATATGTATCCTCATACAAATACAAATACAAATTCAGATATTCGGTACATATATGGATATAGATTCACATACTAGAACTATTCATATATGTATAATCATATTTTGTCGTATTTCTTTGATTCATTGTGAGTTTGTGTTTATTAATATTATTTTTAGAAATGGCTACATAAATATTTTGAAGAACGGATTACTTACTACTATAATGCTTTGAGTAGTAATATTTTTTATGTACTAATAATATTTGTAATTTTATAAAGTAATGTTTAGGATATATTTAATAGGGAAAATTTTGTCTATATCCCTACTAACTTCTTAAATTACATATTTATCCTTCCTAAGTTGTTAATATCATATTTATCCTTACTAAACACAATTAGTATCAAATTTATCCCTATTAAAATGTACATGTATCAAATTTATCCTCCCAGTTAAGTTTATGTTAACTGAAACATATTTGTAATTTTTTAAATTAATGAAATAATAAGGTATAAATCGTATTGACGAAAATACCCTTCTAATAACCATATTTCAAACTGATCCATTAAGTACAACCCAAAAATCCTCTGCTAGCGAACCGAGCACCTCAAAGGCTCAAACCCCTAGCGAACAAAGAAATCATGTGGCAAGCGAACAAAAAATCGTCGGGAGAAGGGCGAGCGGCTGGGTGGGGAAAATGGGGCAACTAGGGCGACTTGCTTGATGGTCCGATTGGTTGAGACGAATGTGTGGCTGGGGCGAAGGATTTCCTCAAAATACTTGTCAGATTGCTCGAAATGCTTTCCTGGCGAGCCTAATTTGCTTGAAATGTCTGGAGAGCCAACTACACACACAAATCCTAAATGTAGAATTACCATAGTTCTTAGAGTCGGAGTCGGAGTCGGAGTCGGCCGATGGCCGAAGAGTAATAGTCGGGTGAGTCGGATCGGAATCGCCCGAGTCGGATCGGAGAGTCGGATTTTGTAAAAATGTTGTCTTATTAATTAAAAAAAATTTAAAAAAATAACACAAATACAACTTACATTATATTATATATAGTAATACTTAATTAACTAAAAAAATACATCATAAAATAAACTAGTGCCAAAAACTATGACGCGCCGGTTGCATGACCTCGTCATTATCATGCTCATTTTGATAACGAAGACGATATAAATTATGACGTAGATCGTTGGATCCAAAAATATGAAGATAATTTCAGAAGAATATTAATAAAATTGAAAAAAATCAAGAAATAATTATGACTATAATAATAGAAATGATTACCGAGAAATGGAATTTTATATTCTATAAAAAAAAGGTTTCACTTGAATTATGTAAATATACAAATTTTTTTTTGTAAAATAACTAATTAATTTTGTATTATTATTAATTGAATCGCGAAATATTTGCTGCATAAGCATGTAGTAAAAAATCATACATATAGTAATATCTTATGATAGAATGGAAATAGATAAGACTTTTTCACTTTTAACAATAGATTTTGTTGTGAATATCATGAATATGTAGCTGAATAAGAAATGATAAAACAATTATAAAAGCTCCAGACACATAAAAGATAACACTACACAAATCACATATAATCCTTATCATCTACCCATTATGACCAATAGAGCTGTAGAAATCCTTTCTTCTTCCTCAAGCGATAATGGTAAAAAAACTAAACTTTCATCCACAGCTTCCCGATATTCACCTCTCCACTTAGATCGAAAACAAAACGCTACCTTTCACCTCTAGATTGACTACTACTACTATTGGTTCTTTTCTTAACAAGTTTCTCCCTGACAATCACCAATGCAAGGCAAAATTGGACAGAGTCGGACTATTCCGACCGGAATCGGGTCGGCCACCGCCGACTCCGGCTCAAGTCGGCCGACTCCAACTCCGAGTCGCCGATCCTACGAACTATGATAACGATATGATTTCTACCTTTGAATTATGCATTACACAAAAACCCAAATATTTATACATAATGTTTAAATTGTCCAAACCAATCTTTATGTATGATGCAAAGAGATACTCAAATTCTAAATTTGTTTCCTAGCGACAATCTTTCAATAGCCTCGTCTTTTTAACAAAAAAATTGGGGTAACCGATTTCAAGTGCAAGTTGTTTAGCTTCCTTTACCAAGTTTTCAAAACCCTATTATCTAAAAATTTGGTCCATCAACTCTCTTTATTTTGTTCTTGCTTTTTCAATATCCATCGGTTCTCATTGAAGAATTTTTTAATTTCATTAATTTTATATCCAATGCATCTGGCTGTCTTCAAAACCCTAAACAAAATACCTTTTGTACTTGGGAATAGGAAAAGAAAAAATGATATAAGTTATTTCCATTAAATTCTTAATTCCCAAACGAAAAGAACAAAATACATTGATTAAAGAAAGAAAATTAGTCTCTGTTAGGATAAGGTACATCACTCAAATGGACGCCTCCATTAACGGTACCAAATGGAGAAGATCCTACTAGGATTTATGTACTTATCTTTTACTTAACATGTTAATGATGCTGTACATGAAAGAGATATAAATAGAGCTATAGATCGTGATGTAAAGATTGATGAAAGACAATAAAAAGAGATTAATTGAGTTTAACATGGTATCATCTTGAAATCGATCCTCTTCTTGCTTCAAGATCCAAGATCCCCTTTCTTCTCTTCTTGAATCCGGCGATCAGATCTTCACCATGGCCTCCGGCGAGCCGTCCTCTCCTATCTCTCCTGCCGATTGTCCTCTCCTCTCCGATCAGGCACTGCCCCGAGCTGTTGGCTCCGCTCCGACAGATCAGGCGCTTCCTCCTCCTTCCGGCGCCGATCTTCTCCCCTCTAGCTCGGCAATCCCCTTCTTCAATCAATCGGTTTGGATTCCCAACTCATCTCTTCTTTCATCCATAAATCCTTCTTCTTACTTTCCCAATGTATCAATTCCCTCTCCAATCATTGGATCTCACTCTACGACACCGATCACTTCAACAAGACCGATTGGATCGGTTCCCTCTCCAACCATGGGATATCCCATCCCTCCTCCCGGTGTCTCCTCTCTTGTGTTACCGAGTTCCGGGTCCATACCCGGTTTCTCCCCCTTTCCCCTACCGGTTACCGGGTCTATACCCGGTTTCTCTCTGAATCCGGTACCGGCTAATGGATCTTTACCCGGTTTCTCTCCTCATGCGTTACCGGGTACCGGATTCGTACCCGGTTCCTCGTGGCTTGCCGATGGGACCTTTGCGCCTACTTCACATCCGCTCCGCACCTCTAATACTCCAAATGCACCTCCTTTCTCGATGCCCATGGAGAATACCCCACATGTTACACCGATTTCTTTCTCTCACTCTCTCGCCATCAAGCTTGACCGCGAAAACTTCTTACTTTGGAAGTCGCAAGTTGTACCGGTTCTTACCGGTTATGATCTACTCTCCTATGTGGATGGGTCGCAATCTCCTCCTCCCTTTCTTATTTCGATACCGGTTGGCGACACCTTCACGACAATCCCTAATCCCGTTTATTCTTTTTGGAAACGGCAAGACTCACTCATTCTCTCTTGGCTCTTCTCTTCTTTCTCGGAATCCGTACTAGCGCAATTCATCAATTGCCATACATCGTCGGACTTGTGGCGCTCCGTTCATCGCCTTTATGCAAATCCCGCGATGTCATCTCTTCTCGATATCAAACGACTTCTTCACACGACATCGAGAGGTACATCATCGTGTACGGATTATGTGAATAAAATGCAAGGCTTCGCCGACCGATTAGCATCGATGGGGTCTCCGATCTCCGAAGAAGATCTCGTGGTTTACATCACAAATGGTTTGGGCCATGAATTTGATCCGTTTGTGATGAATATCTCTACTCGCGAACGTCCCATGCCGCTCATGGAACTCCTCGGTCATCTCCGCACTCATGAATGTCGCCTTGAGTGGAACTCCTCGGTCATCTCCGCGATGCTAGTGTTCATTTGCCCACTTCCAATATCTCCTCTTCTCAAAACGGTATATTACCAACACCGCCACCGCATGCTCACTTTGCAAATTCTCCAAGGTTTCCTCGCCCACCTTATCCTCCTCGTGGTGGTGGTCGTGGAGGTGGTCGTGGTGGTGGCCGCAATGGTCATGGTGGAGGCGGGGGCGGTCGCACCGTCTCCAAGGATGTATGCCAAATATGTAACAAACCCGGTCATGTTGCTTTGCGTTGTTGGAGCCGATTTGATGTGACCATACAACCCCTCTCCAATTCTCCACAAGTTCAAACCGCGCAAGCTACTCCTTCCGTCACCTCTTCTAATCCAAGCGAGAATTGGTTTCTCGATACCGGAGCCACTCATCATGTCACCGCCGATTTGAACAACCTCTCCACTCACTCGATGTATCAAGGCAATGAACAACTTCGAGTTGGTAATGGACAAGGTTTATCTATCTTAAATATTGGAAATTCCACTATTTCTTCTTCATCTAAAAACCTTCATCTCAACGAAGTGTTACATGTTCCACAAATTACCCAAAATTTGTTGAGCATTTCGCATTTTACTCGAGATAATGATATTTACCTCGAATTTTTTCCCTCCTTTTGTCATGTCAAGGATCGGCAAACCAACAAGGTGCTTCTTCGAGCCAACCTTATTGATGAACTCTACAAGCTATCTCCCTCTCAAGTGTTATCTCCTTTTGCGCTAATAACAGAACGAGTCTCGGCGGAACTTTGGCATCGCCGGTTTGGTCACGCCTCACACTCGACTACGAAACATTTGCTTTCGCATTTTTCCATTCCTTGTTCAACACAAACACTTGAGTTTTGTAATGATTGTGCAAAAGCAAAGTCGCATAAACATTTGTTTTTACCCTCTCATGTTAATGCGAAGTTTCCACTTGATGTTGTTCATTCGGATCTTTGGGGTCCATCTCCTATTACGTCTCAAAAGGGCTTGAGATATTACGTGATCTTTATTGATGAATATTCACGTCACTCGTGGATTTATTTTTTGGCTTCCAAAGATCAAGTATTAACGGCTTTTATTAAATTCAAGCAATTGGTTGATAATCTTTTATCTCGGTCTATTAAGGTTCTACAAACGGACGGGGGGGACCGAGTTCAAACCGATTTTTCGCCAATTTCCATCTATTACTCCTCACTTGTCGTGTCCTTATACGCCCGAGCAAAATGGAGTTGCCGAACGAAAACATCGTCATGTCGTTGAGTTGGCTTTCTCATGCATGTCCACGGCCTCTATTCCTTCCCAATATTGGGACGAAATTTTTTCGAGCATAACGTTTATCATAAATCGACTTCCCATATCGACCCAACCATCTCCGTTTGAACGACTCTTCGGTAATTCACCGGATTACACGTTCTTTCGAGTTCTTGGGTGCTTGTGTTTCCCCAACTTGCGACCCTACAACTCACACAAATTGCAATTTCGATCTCTCCCATGTGTGTTAATGGGTTACTCTCCTACGCATAAAGGCTACAAATGCCTCCATCTACCGACGGGTCGGGTTTACATAAGCCACGATGTTACTTTTGACGAGTTCTCGTTTCCTTTTTCTTCTCTCTCTAATACTTCTTCTTCTTCCTTAAATTCTTGTAATTTACCTTCTAATCCACTTATCATTTTATCTCCATCTTTTTGGCATAAGGATCACGTCTCGGTGCTAGGACAAGCGAGGGACTTGCCGCCTTCACATACTTCGCCGAGGGTACAAGGACGTGATACCTCTTTGCCGCGCCCTTCGAGTGCACTTGGTGGCGTCGACACCTCCATTCTCGCGGCCCCAAACTCTCATGTACTCGAAGGTCGATTAATATGTGATTCCCCTTCGCTCACCACTCCCGTGGCCGTTCCACTCCCTCACATTGGTGGCGCCTCGGACTTGTCCCCATCTCATGAAGTGGACTCGACTACATCGGTACCTCCATCTAATCCTCATATTGCGCCCTCGTCTCAAGTCGGATCCTCTCCGGTTTCGGGTACCGGTCCGCTCCATAACTCTCCGGTTTCGTCTCAAGTCAAGATTCGCCTTTGTCGTCGCATGACTCTCTCGAGACGTCTTCGCTTGTTCCGACTGTGCCTAGTCATCCTATGGTGACTCGAAATCGTGATAATACGCGTCGTCTAAAAGATTTTCCCGATTTCCATCTCTATTCTGCAACAAAACATCTACTTGCTCTATCCATCTCGGTTGAGGATGACGAACCCACTTGCTTCACCGTTGCAAATAAGTCGCTTTCTTGGCGCAAAGCTATGGCACTTGAACTTGATGCGCTTGTTCAAAACAAGACTTGGGTTCTTGTACCACCTCCACCAAATCAAAAAGTGGTCGGTTGCAAATGGGTTTATAAGATCAAAAGAAGATCCGATGGTACGATTGAACGGTACAAAGCTCGGTTAGTGGCCAAGGGGTATAATCAAACCGAAGGAGTTGATTACTCGGAGACGTTTAGCCCGGTTGTTAAGCCGGTGACTATTCGGGCCATTCTCTCTATTGCGATATCTCGAGGTTGGTCACTTCGTCAACTTGATGTTAATAATGCATTTCTTCATGGAGATCTTACCGAGACCGTTTACATGTCTCAACCACCCGGCTATGCTCACTCGGAATTTCCCGATCATGTGTGTCTTTTAAAGAAAGCTCTTTATGGCCTCAAGCAAGCACCACGAGCTTGGTTTCATAAACTTCGCTCGTGTCTTCTCACTCTCGATTTCTTCTCCTCGTCCTCCGACTCATCTCTCTTCATTCGCCAAAAGGCCGATCACACGGTCTATCTCCTCGTCTATGTTGATGATATTATCATCACGGGAAGCAACTCCGATATTGTGAACTCGTTGATTATTGCTATTGGTAAGCAATTCTCAATAAAAGATTTAGGACCTCTCTCCTACTTTCTCGGCATTCATGCTATCTTCACATCAAATGGACTTCATCTCAACCAAACACGGTACATCCACTCCTTACTCTCCAAGGCGAAAATGGAAGGTGCGAAACCCATGCCGTCACCGATTGCCTCCGGCTCACCGCTCTCAAAACATGACGGTACCCCCTTGGTAGATCCGTATGAATATCGTAGTTTGATTGGTGCTCTTCAATACATTACGATCACGCGACCGGATATCTCCTTTGCGGTTAATAAACTTTCCCAATTTATGCAATCGCCCACCGATGACCATTGGGCCGCGGCCAAACGGGTACTTCGGTACCTAAAAGGGACCATCACGCATGGTCTCACCGTTTACAAAGATGATGCGTTGGTACTTCATGCCTACTCGGATGCCGATTGGGTTAGTTGTCCGGATGATCGCCGCTCCACCACCGGATTTTGCATTTACCTTGGTCCGAATCTCATTTCTTGGAGTTCGAAAAAACAACATACCGTCGCACGATCGAGCACCGAATCCGAATATCGAAGTCTTGCCATGGCGACTTCCGAGTTGATTTGGCTTCAATCTCTTCTTGCCGAACTCTCTCTTCTCCTCCCGTTCTTTGGTGTGACAATCTTGGTGCTACGTTTCTTGCTTCGAATCCCGTGTTCCATGCCCGTGTTGGTTAATTCTAACCTAGAGGGGGGTAAATTTGGCAATCTGACTTATACTAACTTTAGATATAAACCTAATTTACGGTGCGGAATAAATAATAATTTAGATGATAGAAATGATACCGTACAAACACTTTAACACAAGATGTTTGTTTACGAAGTTCGGTAGGTGGTTGCTTTGTAGCTTTAACTCACCCTTTACTCGCTTAATTGACCGACTCAATTATTGGCGAGTACCTACGTCTCCGGGAATGCCTTGTGCCTCTTTTTGGCCTTCGATTGAATTCCAACTCAACTCGATTACAAGGTTTGCCTAGATCGATTTACACGTTTCTATCGATCTATAGCGGGCTTTACACTTCTTGGTCTTAGCCTATTACAATTTCTAAATACTAATCTTGAAACGTGATCGGTCACGCAAGTTGGGAATAGTATTTGAAGGAGGAAGAGGGAAATCTAATCTCTAAGATTGTTTTAGTAGATTAGCTAACTCAAAAGTATAGCAAGGATTCTCTCTTTCAAAGTTTAATTTTGATAGTTTCAGTCATGAGAGAGAATGAGGGAAGAGTTCTATTTATAGAACACATAAAAACCCTTCCAACACTTGCTTTTCCTGCATAGTCCGTTCTAACGGACTTTGAGTCCGTTAGAACGGACTCAGTCAAAACTAGCCGTTATGGCTGTTTATATTCGAAATTTCAAACACTCCGTTATAACGGAGTATATGTCCGTTGTAACGGACTGTGTTATGTAGTCCGTTGGAACGGACTTATATGTCCGTTCGAACGGACTTCAAGCTGTGACTTCACTTCAAGGTAAGTTCAATGTCCGTTGCAACGGACAGTGATGTCCGTTACAACGGACACTCTTCTGTGACCATTCTTCAGGTTGGAGATTAATTAGCGTTGTAACGAACAGTGTTCCGTTACAACGCTTTATTGGGTTCCGTGATAACGGATTGGTTGATCCGTTATAACGGACTGTGTTGTGATTTTCAACCTTGAATAGAACGAGTATGTCCGTTATAACGGACATGAGGTCCGTTGTAACGGACATGCTGATTTCAGCTTTTTATGTTAATTCATTAATATGATGGATTTCGAATATACTTGTTTGACTTTCTTTTGAGCTTAATCATACGTAAACAAGTTTAGGGATACCTATAGTTTGTTTTGGTGATTTGATTTATATCCCAACTTGCGGATTCTTCTACGCAAAGTCTTCTACGTCTTGATCTTGTTTGTGATTTCGTGATTCTTCGACGTCTTCAGCTATAGTTTGTTTTGGTGATTTGATTTATATCCCAACTTGCGGATTCTTCTACGCAAAGTCTTCTACGTCTTGATCTTGTTTGTGATTTCGTGATTCTTCGACGTCTTCATCTTCTTCGCGATTCTTCAACGTCTTGATCTTCTTTGTTATTCTTCGACTTCTTGATCTTTGCTATTTTTGATTTATCTTCTCTTTTCATTTTGTACCTATCTCCTACACATTCATCTTGATAGATTTCGTTAGTAGTATCGACATTGTTTTTGAGATAATCAAACAACCGGAAATTTGAACCAACAGCCCGCACCAAACATATTGAGATTGATTTTCATTTTATTCGTGATCGTGTTGAATCGAAGCAACTTCACGTCAAATTTATTTGCTCCTCCGATCAAGTAGCCGATGCACTAACAAAGGGACTTCCCTCTCCTCGGTTTATTGATCTACGCTCCAAGCTCACCGTGACGCCGTCTCCGGTTCCGCTTGAGGGGGGATGTTAGGATAAGGTACATCACTCAAATGGACGCCTCCATTAACGGTACCAAATGGAGAAGATCCTACTAGGATTTATGTACTTATCTTTTACTTAACATGTTAATGATGCTGTACATGAAAGAGATATAAATAGAGCTATAGATCGTGATGTAAAAATTGATGAAAGATAATAAAAAGAGATTAATTGAGTTTAACAGTCTCTTTTTCTCATTTTTTCTTCTTTTTTGTCGGTTATTTTCTCTCTTTTCTCTAGACCGAATTCGAATGGGAAGAGGCAGACAGGTTGAATGGAGAGAAGCTTAGGATATCTAGACTCTCCAGTTCGTTAATTCCATCCAGATGAATGGAGAGAAGCTTAGAATATCTAAACTTTCTCCAGTTCGTTTCAGTTCGGACGAATGGAGAGGCAAAGAGTTTGCACGTTGGACTGTGAAGAAGGAAATTAAAATTGTTTGGTTGGGCTTGAATTTATTTCTACTTTCAAAATACTACCCATTCCTAACTAGGGGTCTAAATGAGCCTTATATGATCCAACTAAACCATAATCATACCCGCAAAATATTTGTATTCGAATAAAAATATCTGTGTTCAAACTTAAACATATAGTTTTTTTGAAATCGGATACAAATATGGTAAACGATTTTGTCTGCAGATATGAATACGGAAAAATATGTATCCTCATACAAATACAAATACAAATTCAGATATTCGGTACATATATGGATATAGATTCACATACTAGAACTATTCATATATGTATAATCATATTTTGTCGTATTTCTTTGATTCATTGTGAGTTTGTGTTTATTAATATTATTTTTAGAAATGGCTACATAAATATTTTGAAGAACGGATTACTTACTACTATAATGCTTTGAGTAGTAATATTTTTTATGTACTAATAATATTTGTAATTTTATAAAGTAATGTTTAGGATATATTTAATAGGGAAAATTTTGTCTATATCCCTACTAACTTCTTAAATTACATATTTATCCTTCCTAAGTTGTTAATATCATATTTATCCTTACTAAACACAATTAGTATCAAATTTATCCCTATTAAAATGTACATGTATCAAATTTATCCTCCCAGTTAAGTTTATGTTAACTGAAACATATTTGTAATTTTTTAAATTAATGAAATAATAAGGTATAAATCGTATTGACGAAAATACCCTTCTAATAACCATATTTCAAACTGATCCATTAAGTACAACCCAAAAATCCTCTGCTAGCGAACCGAGCACCTCAAAGGCTCAAACCCCTAGCGAACAAAGAAATCATGTGGCAAGCGAACAAAAAATCGTCGGGAGAAGGGCGAGCGGCTGGGTGGGGAAAATGGGGCAACTAGGGCGACTTGCTTGATGGTCCGATTGGTTGAGACGAATGTGTGGCTGGGGCGAAGGATTTCCTCAAAATACTTGTCAGATTGCTCGAAATGCTTTCCTGGCGAGCCTAATTTGCTTGAAATGTCTGGAGAGCCAACTACACACACAAATCCTAAATGTAGAATTACCATAGTTCTTAGAGTCGGAGTCGGAGTCGGAGTCGGCCGATGGCCGAAGAGTAATAGTCGGGTGAGTCGGATCGGAATCGCCCGAGTCGGATCGGAGAGTCGGATTTTGTAAAAATGTTGTCTTATTAATTAAAAAAAATTTAAAAAAATAACACAAATACAACTTACATTATATTATATATAGTAATACTTAATTAACTAAAAAAATACATCATAAAATAAACTAGTGCCAAAAACTATGACGCGCCGGTTGCATGACCTCGTCATTATCATGCTCATTTTGATAACGAAGACGATATAAATTATGACGTAGATCGTTGGATCCAAAAATATGAAGATAATTTCAGAAGAATATTAATAAAATTGAAAAAAATCAAGAAATAATTATGACTATAATAATAGAAATGATTACCGAGAAATGGAATTTTATATTCTATAAAAAAAAGGTTTCACTTGAATTATGTAAATATACAAATTTTTTTTTGTAAAATAACTAATTAATTTTGTATTATTATTAATTGAATCGCGAAATATTTGCTGCATAAGCATGTAGTAAAAAATCATACATATAGTAATATCTTATGATAGAATGGAAATAGATAAGACTTTTTCACTTTTAACAATAGATTTTGTTGTGAATATCATGAATATGTAGCTGAATAAGAAATGATAAAACAATTATAAAAGCTCCAGACACATAAAAGATAACACTACACAAATCACATATAATCCTTATCATCTACCCATTATGACCAATAGAGCTGTAGAAATCCTTTCTTCTTCCTCAAGCGATAATGGTAAAAAAACTAAACTTTCATCCACAGCTTCCCGATATTCACCTCTCCACTTAGATCGAAAACAAAACGCTACCTTTCACCTCTAGATTGACTACTACTACTATTGGTTCTTTTCTTAACAAGTTTCTCCCTGACAATCACCAATGCAAGGCAAAATTGGATAGAGTCGGACTATTCCGACCGGAATCGGGTCGGCCACCGCCGACTCCGGCTCAAGTCGGCCGACTCCAACTCCGAGTCGCCGATCCTACGAACTATGAGAATTACATAAAGATACTTGCATCCACCATTGTTGTGAATATGCATGTGAAATATGGCAACATGCAAGATACTCCAACCTGTTCGATAAAATGTCTGACAGAGATGTGATTGCATGGAACGTGGTGATTTATAGATAACTGATTCATGTCTGTTTTATAAGCCAACAATTTGTTTAATAAAATGCAAAACAATAATATAAACCTTAATCATGCCACGCCAGTGTCGATTCTTCGTACGTGTGGACATTTTAGGTTGTATATTGATGGCATAAAACATTTCAATTCGATAAAAAATTCATTTGGAATCGAGCCGAAATTGTATTATTCATGCATGTTGGATTTAATCGGAAGATTGAAAAGGCCATTTTAAGTGCTCGATTTCATACATAACATGTCGTTCAAGCCAGATTCGGTGATTTGGCGAAATTTATTAAGCGTTTGTAAAATTCGAAGTGGCAAATCGAATAAGTTGAGCTTGCTTTGACTGAATTCGTGGCAGATAAAATTATTTTGAACTTTAGGGAAGCGGGGAAATAAGAGGAGGCTAGCGAGACAGATGATTGGAGAAATTAAACGGGTCAGATGTGAAGTGTTGGATTTGGATCTGTTATGGAATAAAACTTGCTCAATTTTGTCATGGATGATATTTGTTATTTCGTAATAAATGATGTGTTTATTTTTGTAAAAATTGTTTAAATATTTGTCGTTTTGAGTTGATGTGTGACGAATTGTTCATATTTGGTTTTTTCAAATATTTTTTTATATAAATGATATTTGTTTATGCATATTGTTTCAATATTTATCAATGCACGAATTACTTGTGGCACGATTTCAATGAACCCGTACCGACCTTTATGTGGCACGATTTCAATGAACCCGTACCGACCTTTCTGTGGCACGATTTCAATGAATTACTTGTTCAGAAGACCCTTCAAATGAAGTCGCAAATTTCGCAAATTATGAAGAAATTGCTAATATATATTTAACTCGAGCTGAAACAATAGAGTTCGCTCTGGATCAGGATTTTATATAAAAATACGTATCTAAATACCGAATATGAGCTGGCGACGATCACGACTTACACAAGTAATTAATTTCTATTGCTATAGTGACTATGTGGTTTTGACATTTCATCGAACGCTTTAAGTGTGTCATCAACCTGGCACAATTTACATAAATAAATCACCATCACCAATACTTCCTTGTTAAGGTCGAGGAAGCAGAAGAGGGGGAGGTAATATTGTAAAAATTCCGAAAATTTAAAGCTTGGACTTTGGAGATGCAAGGAATATCGAGATTGGTTGCAATTTACTTTAAATTTCTGAAAGGTCCGCAGTGTACGGTCGTTAGAGGGAAATTGAGACACAGAGGAAGAAAAAGAGGAGAGGGACATATGGAGATAGAGAGTTACTGAGATAGGAGGAGGGGAAACACTGTACATACTAAAAGATAGAACAAGAAAAGAGAGAGATGAGAGGAGAGGGTATAACGGTCATTCTTATTTTTCATCCGTCAAGTATAGCAGAATATGGAGTTTGTATTAATTTGAGAATAATGGTGTTTAGTAGGGATAAATATGATATTAATGGTTTAAGAGGGACAAATATGTAATTTAAAGGTTTAGTAGGGATATACCGAAAATTTTCCCTATTTAATATTTGTAATGTTGCATTGGAATATTTTTTAGTAAATAATATAATCAGAGTATAGTCATTGTTTTAATATCTGAAGTTAATTCGTTTTCATATTTATATTTGATAATATCCAAATCTTATTCGTATAAAAGCCATATCATATGCTTATTATATTCGAACTAAATTTGTATATGATCATATCCGTATTTGTATCCGAAAAAATAAAAAAGATACAAACACGATATAACATAACCACTATTCTATGTATTCGCTCCGTTTACACCCGTAGCCCTAACCCAGGGGATTGCACACGGGAAAGCGTCGAGTGGTTGAATGAATTATTGTTGAAAACAAAACTACAATTGAGAGCATCATATTGCTTGGCACATTCTAGTTCAAGGATGGTACTAAAATATGCAACTCTTCGAGTGAATGAATTTGTTAAAATCAATGTTGCAAATGACGTTTTGTTGTTTGTAATGTTTAGGATTTTTCTTGCAGCGAATTGTTTGTAGTGGAGGATATAGCACCGCCATATTTTTGCAGCGTATAATGATAACAAATATCTTTCATATGATTAAGTTATTTTATAATATTAAAATGTGCATATGATTAAGTTATTTTATAAGTTAAACCATTGTTTAGTTATTTTATAAGTTATATGATTAAGTTAATTTTATATTCTACATGTCCAGTTCAAAAAACTTATCCAGACTTAAAAACACAAAAAATACAGTATTATATCGCAATATATCGTTGCTACAGTCATTTGCAACAGTGACGTTCATAAAATGATACCAAAAATATGCAATTCTTAGTATTTGTTCACCTCACAAATTATATTCCTCAACATAGGTACCGGAATTCCCATCCAAGATATTTTTCTTTTGCGAAGAGGAGCCGAAGAGTGATGGAGAAACACCAATCGTTCTAAGCCATTATATTTACAAGAGAATGAAAGAGGAACACCCCGATTTTGTGGCAAAATTGGAAGAGCACGGATTGATATACATTAAGGTTTTAGGAGAGGGGGATGATCCCTCCTCTCCTATTGGTCGAGGCTGGCATTCCACATTTTTGACCAAGGATAAAACCGTCGCAGAAGAAAGGTTTAGTTACGCTCTCTATTACAAAGCATAAACCCTTTATTTACAATTTTGACAACTTACTAGGGCGAAGCGTCTCGGCATGAAAATTGAATGGACCGAAGACGGTGCGAAAACAATAATGGGTCCCATACCGGCAATAAAATTCGACAAAACGAGAGAGAGAGAGAGAAAGATTTGGTTTAATAGCATGGTCGCCGCATACACGGGTTGGAGCGATTCGCGAAACGATCCATCAAAAGCAGTTAAATTCGGTGACGGGTCTTTGCTTCCGGCCGAAATAATAAACGATTGTTTGAACATTCTAGAGGAAGAATGCGTGGCGATCCCTTGGCAAAAAGGGGATGTCCTTTTGTTGGATAATTGGGCTGTTTTGCACTAGAGGAGGTTTTTTGAGCCTCCTAGGCGTGTTCTTGCTTCGCTTTGTAAATAAATGTAGTGGTGTTCCGTTTGTATGGGATTCTAGAATTCTATTTTTCGAGGATGACAAACCCAAATTTTAATGATAATGTAAATAATGTATTATTTCAGTTGATCAAAATTGTGTTCTAGGAAAACTATCCAATAAAAGTTGTTAAAGATGATGAAATAGTATTTTGCTTTGACAAAAACGGTGAAGTAATTGTTTAATTGAATGGAGAAGAATTTCTATCAATTGATGCTAATAGAATTTTGAACAAACGATATATTTAACTAACTAATTTTTGTTATAATTATGGGAAATTATATTCTTCCCCACAAAAGTAGGATAAACATCTTCGATGACATCATCATAAGTGTGTTAATCGGTCCGTAACTATCATAATCTTAATTACAATTATTTCTTTTATTAATTTTTCTATTTGTTAATTGGTCCATATATGTCATATTTAATTAAAATTAATTTTCTAACCTGATTAACCATTAATCCAATGATCCAGTTGACATCATCGAAATCTTTATCTCACTTTTGTGAAGCTCAATATATGCGCTCTTTCGTTATTCGGCCATTCTCATTTTCTTTTTATTTATTTTCCTTTGCCTTCTTTTTCCAACAAAGAAAGCATGGCATTGCGAAAGATCTTCTTGCTCTCACAATCATCCATGCATCATGCATGAAGAAAAATAATTACATGCTAGATGAGTGGGTTGGAAAAAAGGAGGCATCAGGCACGGCCATCTCATGTCTTTTTTTAAGCTAGTTAAAGTCGAGAGCATATCGGTTTGGCTACTTTCTTTCTTTCATTCTTCGTCAAGCTTCTCTCTTTTTTATTATTTCAGTGTTCAGAACAGGATGATCACACTATATCTATAATTCTATCTTATGTATAAAGTTAAGCAAATTGCCCTCTGCTGATTAGGCCACGTCACCACAAAATTTCTTAGCCGTTTGATTGAAAATGAAGGGTCTGGATCGATTTTATTTTGTCTGAACATGGTTCATGAGGACCGAGATACAAGGATATAAATATTACCTTGGTCCACCGTGTGCCACGTTCATCCAAAAAAAAGGCTGAACAATCATAATAAAAAATCAGCTCTTCTCTCTCCTCTCATTTCTCCTGCCGAGAGAAGCACGACACCAAACCCTAACCCTATCGGGTCTTTGTCCGGGCGAAAGCCGTCGTTCGACTCCGAATTCGTGTCGTTTTTCTTGCCGACGAAAGTGTCCAATGGATCCCTCACCGTCGCCGATCTCTCTTCGAGCTAAACACGATCATAACTCCTCGAAGATTCGATAGTTTCTGTCAACGATTGCGTCCATGGCCTAGACAAACGGAGTAAACGCGGCCGTCACACCCTCAGTCCACGAGATAAGCTACGTCTTACAGGTATGATGTTTTTTCCTGATTCGTCGTTTTTTGTAAGTGATTTCATATTCTTTGTTGAAGATTTTGGGTATTTTGTGAGTTTTGCTTTCTTTGTTCATAGTTGTCCCACTCATTATTGGTTGGAAGATGATTTCACCCCTGATTACTGCTGGAATTGATCATGGATTCGAATCGGGAAAGGTGCTTGCAAGGTGTTTGACGAAATGCTTATGCATGCTTCTCTGGTCTCGGTTGGAATTTTCTCTTGCTGATTACCGCTGGAAGATGGTTTTCCCATTGATTGCTGCTGGAATTGATCATGGATTCGAATCGGGAAAGGTGTTTGCAAACTGTTCGACGAAATGCTCATATTTGTTTTCTTTGGTCCCATTCGCGATTTTGAGCTTGCTGGGTCGTGCCTTTCTCTGTTTCCATTTGCAGATTTTATGAGTCGATGACGTTGTTGAATCGGGAAAAGCGCTTGAACTGATCATGGATTCGAATCGGGAAAGATGTTTGCAAACTGTTCGACGAAATGCTCATGTCTGTTTTCTCTGGTCCCATTTGCGATTTTGAGCTCGCTGGGTCGTGCCTTTCTCTGGTTCCATTTGCAGATTTTACGAGTCGATGACATGGTTGAATCGGGAAAGGCGCTTGCAAGGTGTTCGACGAAATGCTCTTATTTGCTTTCTCTGGTCCCATTTGCGATTTTGAGCTCGCTGAGTCGTGCCTTTCTCTGGTTACATTTGCAGATTTTACGAGTCGATGTCGTCCCTCTCTTTCTATCTTATGTATAAATCTGGACAAATTGCCCTCTCCGAATTCGGCCACGTCACCACACGGTTTCTTAGTCGTTTGATTGCACATAAAAGGTCTGGATCACTTCTCTCTTTGGTACCGTTTGCGATTTCGAGTAGGCGGTGTCGTGCCTCTCTTTTGCACTATTTCCGATTTTGGGTTTGTAGTTTTGAGCTGGCTGTGTTGTGCCTCTCTTGGGCTGCGTTTTCTATTTCGCTTAGGCGGTGTCGTGCCTCTCTTTGGTCTTGCTTCCGATTTCGAGTAGGCAGGCCCCGTTTCTGATTTCGACAAAGCGGTGTCGTGCCTCTCTTTGGTCCCTTTTTATATCGAGGAGGCGGTGTCGTGCCTCTCTTTGGTCCTGTTTTTGCTATCAGGGAGGCAGTGTCGTGCCTCTTAGGTCCTGTTTCCGATTTCGAGGAGGCGGTGTCGTTCCTCTCTTTGGTCCCTTTCCCGATTTCGAGTAGGCGGTGTCGTGCCTCTCTTCGGTCCCGTTTCCGTTTTCGAGTAGGTCGTGTCGTGCCTCTGTTCGGTCCCGTTTCTCATTTCGAGTAGGCGGTGCCGTGCCTCTCTTTGGTCCAGTTTCCGATTTCGAGGAGGCGGTGTCGTGCCTCTCTTTGGGCATGTTTCCGATTTTGAGTAGGTGGTGCCGTGCATCTCTTTGGTCCTGTTTCTGATTTTGAGTAGGCGGTGTCGTGCCTCTCTTTGGTCCCGTTTCTGATTCTGGTCCCTTCGGTTTTATGCGTCTTTGATCAGTGATGATATCCCAAAAAAAAAAGTGTCTCCGATTTAACAGGTTTGCGAGGTACGCATGTTTTTATAGTTGCCTTCGGTTTAATCATCGCGCGGCATAGGAGTCTCTTTTCTGGTTGATTTATACTCAGATCGATGAAGATTTTTCCCGGATGCAAACATAAATGATTAATTGGGAAATCTGAGATAAATCGAAATTTCAAAAAAAAAAAATCACGATGATCCTCTTTTTGTAATGACTCATGAAATTGTTTACATTATCTTTTCTGATTTCGAGGAGGCGGTGTCGTGCCTCTCTTTTGTCCCGTTTCTGATTTCGAGTAGGCATCGTCATGCCTATCTTTTTTCCCGTTTCCGATTTCGAGCAGGCCGGTGTCGTGCCTCTCTTCGGTCCCGTTTCCGATTTCGAGTAGGCGGTGTCGTGCCTCTCTTCGGTCCCGTTTCCGATTTCGAGTAGGCGGTGTCGTGCCTCTCTTCGGTCCCGGTTCCGATTTCGAGTAGGCGGTGTCGTGCCTCTCTTCGGTCCCGTTTCCGATTTCGAGTAGGCGGTGTCGTGCCTCTCTTCGGTCTCGTTTCCGATTTCGAGTAGGCGGTGTCGTGCCTCTCTTCGGTCCCGTTTCCGATTTCGAGTAGTAGGAGGTGTCGTGCCTCTCTTCGGTCCCGTTTCCGATTTCGAGTAGGCGGTGTCGTGCCTCTCTTCGGTCCCGTTTCCGATTTCGAGTAGGCGGTGTCGTGCCTCTCCGGTCCCGTTTCCGATTTCGTGTAGGCGGTGTCGTGCCTCTCTTCGGTCCCGTTTCCGATTTCGAGTAGGCGGTGTCGTGCCTCTCTTCGGTCCCGTTTCCGATTTCGAGTAGGCGGTGTCGTGCCTCTCTTCGGTCCCGTTTCCGATTTCGAGTAGGCGGTGTCGTGCCTCTCTTCGGTCCCGTTTCCGATTTCGAGTAGGCGGTGTCGTGCCTCTCTTCGGTCCCGTTTCCGATTTCGAGTAGGCCGGTGTCGTGCCTCTCTTCGGTCCCGTTTCCGATTTCGAGTAGGCCGTGTCGTGCCTCTCTTCGGTCCCGTTTCCGATTTCGAGTAGGCGGTGTCGTGCCTCTCTTCGGTCCCGTTTCCGATTTCGAGTAGGCGGTGTCGTGCCTCTCTTCGGTCCCGTTTCCGATTTCGAGTAGGCGGTGTCGTGCCTCTCTTCGGTCCCGTTTCCGATTTCGAGTAGGCGGTGTCGTGCCTCTCTTCGGTCCCGTTTCCGATTTCGAGTAGGCGGTGTCGTGCCTCTCTTCGGTCCCGTTTCCGATTTCGAGTAGGCGGTGTCGTGCCTCTCTTCGGTCCCGTTTCCGATTTCGAGTAGGCGGTGTCGTGCCTCTCTTCGGTCCCGCTTCCGATTTCGAGTAGGCCGGTGTCGTGCCTCTCTTCGGTCCCGTTTCCGATTCCGAGTAGGCGGTGTCGTGCCTCTCTTCGGTCCCGTTTCCGATTTCGAGTAGGCGGTGTCGTGCCTCTCTTCGGTCCCGTTTCCGATTTCGAGTAGGCCGGTGTCGTGCCTCTCTTCGGTCCCGTTTCCGATTTCGAGTAGACGGTGTCGTGACTCTCTTCGGTCCCGTTTCCGATTTCGAGTAGGCGGTGTCGTGACTCTCTTCGGTCCCGATTCCGATTTCGAGTAGGCGGTGTCGTGACTCTCTTCGGTCCCGTTTCCGATTTCGAGTAGGCGGTGTCGTGACTCTCTTCGGTCCCGTTTCCGATTTCGATTAGGCGGTGTCGTGCCTCTCTTCGGTCCCGTTTCCGATTTCGATTAGGCGGTGTCGTGCCTCTCTTCGGTCCCGTTTCCGATTTCGAGTAGGCGGTGTCGTGCCTCTCTTCGGTTCCGTTTCCGATTTCGAGTAGGCCGGTGTCGTGCCTCTCTTCGGTACCGTTTCCGATTTCGAGTAGACGGTGTCGTGCCTCTTTTCGGTCCCGTTTCCGATTTTGAGTAGGCGGTGTCGTGACTCTCTTCGGTCCCGTTTCCGATTTCGAGTAGGCGGTGTCGTGCCTCTCTTCGGCCCCGTTTCCGATTTCGAGTAGGTGGTGTCGTGCCTCTCTTCGGTCCCGTTTCCGATTTCGAGTAGGCGGTGTCGTGCCTCTCTTCGGTCCCGTTTCCGATTTCGAGTAGGCGGTGTCGTGCCTCTCTTCGGTCCCGTTTCCGATTTCGAGTAGTAGGAGGTGTCGTGCCTCTCTTCGGTCCCGTTTCCGATTTCGAGTAGGCGGTGTCGTGCCTCTCTTCGGTGCCGTTTCCGATTTCGAGTAGGCGGTGTCGTGCCTCTCTTCGGTCCCGTTTCCGATTTCGAGTAGGCGGTGTCGTGCCTCTCTTCGGTCCCGTTTCCGATTTCGAGTAGGCGGTGTCGTGCCTCTCTTCGGTCCCGTTTCCGATTTCGAGTAGGCGGTGTCGTGCCTCTCTTCGGTCCCGTTTCCGATTTCGAGTAGGCGGTGTCGTGCCTCTCTTCGGTCCCGTTTCCGATTTCGAGTAGGCGGGTGTCGTGCCTCTCTTCGGTCCCGTTTCCGATTTCGAGTAGGCGGTGTCGTGCCTCTCTTCGGTCCCGTTTCCGATTTCGAGTAGGCGGTGTCGTGCCTCTCTTCGGTCCCGTTTCCGATTTCGAGTAGGCGGTGTCGTGCCTCTCTTCGGTCCCGTTTCCGATTTCGAGTAGGCGGTGTCGTGCCTCTCTTCGGTCCCGTTTCCGATTTCGAGTAGGCCGGTGTCGTGCCTCTCTTCGGTCCCGTTTCCGATTTCGAGTAGGCGGTGTTGTGCCTCTCTTCGGTCCCGTTTCCGATTTCGAGTAGGCGGTGTCGTGCCTCTCTTCGGTCCCGTTTCCGATTTCGAGTAGGCCGGTGTCGTGCCTCTCTTCGGTCCCGTTTCCGATTTCGAGTAGACGGTGTCGTGCCTCTCTTCGGTCCCGTTTCCGATTTCGAGTAGGCGGTGTCGTGACTCTCTTCGGTCCCGTTTCCGATTTCGAGTAGGCGGTGTCGTGACTCTTTTCGGTCCCGTTTCCGATTTCGAGTAGGCGGTGTCGTGACTCTCTTCGGTCCCGTTTCTGATTTCGAGTAGGCGGTGTCGTGACTCTCTTTGGTCCCGTTTCTGATTTTGAGTAAGTGGTCCTGGTCCTCTCGGTTTTCGTGCTCTCTGTTGAGTACGCAGGGTAGTTGTGGTCCCTTCAGTTTTATGCGGCTTTGATTAGTGATGATATCCCAAAAAAAATTAGAACATATGTGAGTAGTCGGGAAATCTGAGATCATTCAACGACCAATGAAACAAATGTAATGATGTGTCTTTTTTCATGACGATAACTATTATTGTATGGTAATCGTGAGAACGCACATGAGCTGCGAAATCCGATGCTCCTTATTTGCTTATAATGTATTTCTGTTTTTTCTGTTGTTTTCTTTCCTGTCAACTATTTGTTTTTATCTCATCTAATTTGCGATTTCTTGATTCTTCCTTTCTATCGTATTTATGCGGCTTTGATCAGTGATGATGACCCAAAGAAATGAAGAACGGATATGAATAGTCAGGAAGTCTGAGATCATTCAACCAATTAACAAACTGTAATGATCATTCTTTTTTCATGACGATAACTATAAAGAAACAAATACCAAAAAGAAGTTAGATTTATCGATTTACACGAATATCAAACATGTAAAGAAGCTAAACTTACACGAACACGAAAGATGCACAAAATAACAAATACCGAAAACAAACAAATACGCGCATTATTATCGAGGTTGGCATGAACCATGTATTATAATCGAAAAAATACAAATACAATTGTACATAAAAATTCAAAGACGAATATATATACGAAATAGAAACGTTGGTCCAAATACGAAACACCATCACAAGGTACAAACACTAAACAGAAATATGCAGTATGAATACAAGTATAAGACAAACACGAAATAAAAGTACGAACATCGAGATAGACACGAATACATTTTTCAACTAAAAATTGTAAATGATGAATAAATATTAAGAAAAAATTTAGTTAGAACAACCAATGAAATGATCAAAACACGAACATAATTACCTGCGAAAACACCGACAAGTACAAAAGATATAATAAAAATACGAACAGAAAATGAAAACGCAAATACACGAACACATATGATGACAACATACAGATACTCAATAACAAACACGCTAAGAAATTTGATTTACACGAATACGAAAGGCGCACAAATAACAAATACCAAAAACAAACAAATACGCGTATTATCATGAAGTTTCACATGAACTATGCATTAATATTGAAAAAACGCAAATACAATTGAATATAAAAATCCAAAGACAAATATATATGCACGAAAAAACCGACAAATACGAAACATGTAATAACAATACGAACAGAAAATGTAAACGCAAATACACGAATACATATGATCACAGCATACATATACTCAATAACAAACACACAAAGAAATTACATTTGCACGAAAAACAAAGGCGTACAAATAAAAAATACACATATTATCATGAAGTTTCACGTGAACTATGCATTTATATTGAAAAAACACAAATACAATTGCATATAAAAATCCAAAGACAAATATATATGTGAAATATAAACGTGAATACGAATAGGGAGCACCATTACCAAGCACAAACATGAAATACAAATAAGTATGAATACAAGTATCAAACAAAAGCACGAAACAAAACTACGAAGACGGAGATAGACATGAATACATTTTTTAACTACAAACTGTAAATGATGAACAAATATTGATAGCAATTTTAGTTCAAACAATGCAACAAAATGGTAAAAACGCAAACATAATTACAGACGAAAACACCAATACATATATAGATGAAATATAAATAAAACTATTTGTGTGAAACGCAAAGATGAAACACAAGTACGAACTAGACTTACGGAATCAATATGACATTGTTAATGTAAAATTAGCCAAGCTGAACTTTATATATGAAACTTGAAAAGGTAAACTATAAATCATCGTCATCACGATATCATAATCATTAAATGAACTATACATTAGGATTACAATAATACAAATAGACTTATACAAATTCGCCAAGCCGAAGTTTATATACGAAATTTTAAAAGTAAACAATAAAGCATCGTTATCACGATATCACAATCATTAAATGAACCATGCATTAGGATCACAAAAACATGTCACGATTTCATATCATCATCGTCATTATCATGATTACTGTGTCATTGTTATCATGCTCATGGTATGGAAAACTTTAGATGACTACGAATCTTCAACAGAGGAACTACTTTGACAAATCGATACAAAATGTAAATCAAAAGTACAACACACAGACAATTGAGATATCGATGATGATTTTTCCAAAAAAAAAAAAATACATACAACAACATAAATGCTTAATTCAAAAATCTGAGATCAATGAATGTGTTCGAAACAATCATGACTCTAAATGGAAAGACATAAATCAAGACATGTAACAATCTCAATTTTTGTAATAATCACGACATTATAATATCATCATGTAAAGATGTAATAATATGAATGTTTGTAGTATCATATCATTATCATAATCATCATCATCTTCATGATCACATCATCAACATCATCATCATTATAATCATCACCATCATCAATTTTGCCGATGATGTATATAAAATAGACAAATTTTACAGTAAAAACTATTTGAATTGTTCAAGAGTATTTGAATTCTTCAAGAAATCCGGCTCTTGAACAATTCAAATAGTACTTATTGTAAAATTTTCAGATATCATGATTTACTGAGGCAAATATACAATACTTTCGTATTTTATGCTCGAGCGACAATGATCGTTCCTTTTAACGTATTGGATTATTTTTTTAATAACAAAATTAATTAAAATTTTATATTGTTGTAATGATAATGTTTTCCTTATTATTAAGAGTTGTGTATTGTTGTCTTTGTTTTGGACAGCCAAATAGTTATGCTCTCTATATTATATTATTATATGTTGTTGTAATGATAATGTTTTCCTTATTATTAAGATATCTTTGTTTTGTAATGATAATGTTTTCCTTATTTTTAAAAATTATAAATTTCGCGTTAATTTATAGTTCTTATTTTATTTATCATCTCAAACGAACTATTAATTTTAATGATGATAATTACATTTTGTTGATGCCCATTATATATTTTTTAGGTCAATAAGTTCCTAAAACTTGAAAGTATTAATTGGCAAAAATAAGAAAATAAAAGTAATAAGCGATAATTAAACGTATATTTAATTAAAATGATAACCAGTACATGTTAGATGTTAACTTAATAAATACTTAATATTTATTCTAATTCATAAATTTTAATAAATTTTAATAAATATTTAATTATATATCTTAATTATCACGATAATTAAACGTAATAAATAAATAATGGAGAATTCGGTGGGTACATTTTGGGTGCATCACTACAACAGAATTGATTATCACCTACGGGCCGTCGCTATTAATGTACTTTTTGCTACGGCCCGTCGGAGATGACTTTCAGCGACGGGGGGCCGTCGGAAATGACTTTAGCGACGGTTCTCTTGATTTTTAGCGACGGTTTGTACCGTCGCTGATATATTTAAGCCCATTTAATTCCTTTGGTCTGCCAAATGGAACGAAATTAAGAAAACGGGGTTTCATTCTCCGCCTGCTACAGTAAGGCGAGGTTTCATACCGCGCCAAAACACATTTTGAGAATTATGTTCAAAACTTGGTTATTTCGTGAATATTATTTCAAAACTTGGTTAGATGTGAAAAATTTCCTAAAATATATCATTTATTTTAGATTTTTATTTCATCAAAAACTTAAAATTACATATTTACCCTTCTTAAAATTAAAATATTAATTTACCTTTTCATAAATCTAAATTATCATATTTATCCAAAAATTAAAAACCTTGTTAAAATTCTAACCAAGTATATAATCCCAACATCACGGGTAGGTTCGTGCTCTCGCAGAAGCAAAAATCACACACTTCTTCACTCGCTTCCTCATCCACTCGCCACGGTCATGTCGAGCTTCGTTCTCTCTCATCTGCCCCAGCAGCGATGCTTCGACGGAGTGACCTTCCCGGGCGTCGTTACCCCTAACCAGTCTCAAAACATCGATCAATTCCTCGAATCAATTAAATCCGAAAAGGCCAAAATCGAGTCTCTAGTCCTGACCAGCGGAGCAGTGCTGTTACGAGGCTTTCCTGTGGAGACAGCGGTCGATTTCAACCGGACCGTCGAGGCGTTTGGGTACGAGGAGTTGCCGTACGTCGGTGGGGCTGCGCCGAGGACGAATATTGTAGGCAGGGTTTTTACCGCGAATGAATCGCCTCCTGATCAGAAGATTCCTTTCCACCATGAAATGGCCCAGGTTTTTTTTTTCTGTTTTAAGTATTGAATCTTGTATGGTACTGAATCCTGATTTCACAAAGACTAATTAAGTCTCAACTAATATTTTTTTTGCTGAAGTAAGTGCCACTTGTGCAATTATAACTCAATCTAGCTCTAACTTCCCTAAATTAGTAGCTATCGTCTTGAAATGAAGCGTCGAATTCCTTTTATTTTTCAACTATACGGGGAAATTTAAGGGAAGGGCCAACAATTTGGTCAATTGTAGTTGCGGGACCAGTAGAGGAATTTTGGTTGCCGAGTCATTGCATGAAATGTTGTCCCATAGTTCGTAAAAAAATATATAAAATAAACCAACATGTTTATATTTTTTAAAAAAAAATCTTAACCTCTAGATACTTATATACGAAAAAGTATACAGAAAAACATATTTATATTCTCAACCACATCAAAAAGTTCAAGAAAATATAGTTCTCCTTGCATTATTAGAAACAAATTTTTCAATCAACTCATAATGTTTTTGCTTATCCAAAAACTAAATTTCAATTGATCAGATCATACCAAACTCTTTTCAATCAACTCTTTTATTGTATAACGATATGTTTTCTACCTTTAAATTGTCCAAACCAATATTTATGTATGATGCAAAGAGATAGTGAGATACTCAAATTCTAAATTTGTTTCCTAGTGACAATCTTTCAATAGCCTCGTCTTTTTAACAAAAAAATTGGGGTAACCGATTTCAAGTGCAAGTTGTTTAGCTTCCTTTACCAAGTCTTCAAAACCCTATTATCTAAAAAATTGGTCCATCAACTCTCTTTATTTTGTTCTTGCCTTTTCAATATCCATCTGTTCTCATTGAAGAATTTTTTTAATTTCATTAATTTTATATCCAATGCATCTGGCTGTCTTCAAAACCCTAAACAAAATACCTTTTGTGTTTGGGATTAGGAAAAGGAAAAATGATATAAGTTATTTCCATTAAATTCTTAATTCCCAAACGAAAAGAACAAAATACATTGATTAAAGAAAGAAAATTAGTCTCTTTTTCTCATTTTTTCTTCTTTTTTGTTCGTTATTTTCTCTCTTTTCTCTAGACCGAATTCGAATGGGAAGAGGCAGACAGGTTGAATGGAGAGAAGCTTAGGATATCTAGACTCTCCAGTTCGTTTCAGTTCGGACGAATGGAGAGAAGCTTAGAATATCTGAACTTTCTCCAGTTCGTTTCAGTTCGGACGAATGGAGAGAGGCAAAGAGTTTGCACGTTGGACTGTGAAGAAGGAAATTAAAATTGTTTGGCTGGGCTTGAATTTATTTCTACTTTCAAAATACTACCCATTCCTAACTAGGGGTCTAAACGAGCCTTATATGATCCAACTAAACCATAATCGTACCCGCAAAATATTTGTATTCAAATAAAAATATCTGTGTTCAAACTTAAACATATAGTTATTTTGAAATCGGATACAAATATGGTAAACGATTTTGTCTGCAGATATGAATACAGATAAAATCTGTATCCTCATACAAATACAAATACATATTCAGATATTCGGTACATATATGGATATAGATTCACATACTAGAACTATTCATATATGTATAATCATATTTTGTTGTTTTTCTTTTATTCATTGTGAGTTTGTGTTTATTAATATTATTTGTAGAAATGGCTACATAAATATTTTGAAGAACGGATTGCTTACTACTATAATGCTTTGAGTAGTAATATTTTTATGTACTAATAATATTTGTAATTTTATAAAGTAATGTTTAGGATATATTTAATATTTGCAATGTTGCATTGGAATATTTTTTAGTAAATAATATAATCAGAGTATAGTCAGCGTTTTAATATATGAAGTTAATTCGTTTTCATATTTATATTTGATAATTATCCAAATCTTATTCGTATAAAATCCATATCATATTCGTATTATATCCGAACTAAATTTGTATATGATCATATTCGTATTTGTATCCGAAAAAATAAAAAAGATACAAACACGATATAACATAACCACTATTCTACCGTATTCGCTCCGTTTACACCCGTAGCCCTAACCCAGGGGATTGCACACGGGAAAGCGTCGAGTGGTTGAATGAATTATTGTTGAAAACAAAACAACAATTAAGAGTGTCATATTGCTTGGCACATTCTAGTTCAAGGATGGTACTAAAATATGCAATTCTTCGAGTGAATGAATTTGTTAAAATCAATGTTGCAAATAACGTTTTGTTGTTTGTAATGTTTAGAATTTTTCTTACAACGAATTGTGTGTTGTGGAGGATATAGCACCGCCATATTTTTGTAGCGTATAATGCGAACAAATATCTTTCCTTTTGTATCATGATGTAAATTGTAAAAGTATTATGAAAAAAAATTCGATAACCTGTATCTAAGTATAATATTAAATTGTGAATAAATGACAGCATATCTAACATCAGTAGAGAAATCTGAAAATATGCATCACATATATTAGTAAAAAAACTAAACCATTGTTTAGTTATTTTATAAGTTATATGATTAAGTTAATTTTATATTCTACATGCCCAGTTCAAAAAACTTATCCAGACTTAAAAACACAAAAAATACAGTATTATATCGCAATATATCGTTGCTACAGTCATTTTCAACAGTGACGTTCATAAAATGATACCAAAAATATGCAATTCTTAGTATTTGTTCACCTCACAAATTATATTTCTCAACATAGGTACCGGAATTCCCATCCAAGATATTTTTCTTTTGCGAAGAGGAGCCGAAGAGTGGAGGAGAAACACCAATCGTTCTAAGCCATTATATTTACAAGAGAATGAAAGAGAAACACCCCGATTTTGTGGCAAAATTGGAAGAGCACGGATTGATATACATTAGGGTTTTAGGAGAGGGGGATGATCCCTCCTCTCCTATTGGTCGAGGCTGGCATTCCACATTTTTGACCAAGGATAAAACCGTCGCAGAAGAAAGGTTTAGTTACTCTCTCTATTACAAAGCATAAACCCTTTATTTACAAATTTGACAATTTACTAGGGCGAAGCGTCTCGGCATGAAAATTGAATGGACCGAAGACGGTGCGAAAACAATAATGGGTCCCATACCGGCAATAAAATTCGACAAAACGAGAGAGAGAAAGATTTGGTTTAATAGCATGGTCGCCGCATACACGGGTTGGAGCGATTCGCGAAACGATCCGTCAAAAGCAGTTAAATTCGGTGACGGGTCCTTGCTTCCGGCCAAAATAATAAACGATTGTTTGAACATTCTAGAGGAGGAATGCGTGGCGATCCCTTGGCAAAAAGGAGATGTCCTTTTGTTAGATAATTGGGCCGTTTTGCACTCGAGGAGGTCTTTTGAGCCTCCTAGGCGTGTTCTTGCTTCGCTTTGTAAATAAATGTAGTGGTGTTCCGTTTGTATTGGATTCTAGAATTCTATTTTTCGAGGATGACAAACCCAAATTTTAATGATAATGTAAATAATGTATTATTTCAGTTGATCAAAATTGTGTTCTAGGAAAACTATCCAATAAAAGTTGTTAAAGATGATGAAATAGTATTTTGCTTCGACAAAAACGGTAAATTAATTGTTTAATTGAATGGAGAAGAATTTCTATCAATTGATGCTAATAGAATTTTGAACAAACGATATATTTAACTAACTAATTTTTGTTATCATTTGTGGGAAATTATACTCTTCCCCGCAAAAGTGAGATAAACATCCTCGATGACATCATCATAAGTGTGTTAATCGGTCCGTACATATCATAATCATAATCTTAATTAAAATTATTTCTTTTATTAATTTCTCTATTTGTTAATTGGTCCATACCTGTCATATTTAATTAAAATTAATTTTCTAACCCGATTAACCATTAATCCAATGATCCAGATGACATCATCGAGAAATTTTATCTCATTTTTGGGGAGCTCGATATATGCGCTTTTTCGACCATTCTCATTTTCTTTTTCTTTATTTTCCTTTGCCTTCTTTTTCCAACAAAGAAATCATGGCCTTGCGCAAGATCTTCTTGCTCTCAGAATCATCCATGCATCATGCATGTAGAAAAATAATTCCATGCTAGATGAGTGGGTTGGAAAAAAGGAGGCATCATGCACGGCCATCTCATGTCTTTTTTAAAGCTAGTTAAAGTCGAGAGCATTTCGGTTTGGCTACTTTTTTTCTCTCTTTCATTCTTCGTCAAGCTTCTCTCTTTTTTATTATTCAAAGCGTTCAGAACAGGATGATCACACTATATATTGTTTAATATGTATGATGATTCTGATTTACAACTTATATACTGTTTTTTTATATTTATATAATGAAGAGGGTTCGAGGAAACCGCAAATGAGTGCATTGAAATAGTAAAATATACCATTTATTCTAGATTTTTATTTCCTCAAAAGTATCTATATATATTAGGGGATTTACATATTTACCTTTCGTTAAACTTAAACTTAAAATATCATATTTACCTTTTCATAAATATAAAATATCATATTTGCCAAAAAAATTGAAAAGTTCCCATTTCTCCACTAAAATTAACGGTCAATTATTTTATCCTTTACATATTTACCCTTCTAAAATCCAAAATATCATATTTACCCAACGAATATCGCAATGTAATATCATAGATAACAATATAAACACAAAAATACATCAATAAAATTTCAAAAAATAATCATTCTACATATGAAATGACAAAAATAAAAATGTAAAAATATAGTTTCGTTGCAAAAATATAACCATAACAAAAAATATTATTAAATTATAGTGTGATTTTTTCTTGTCGAGTGAATAAGAGTACGTATGTTATTTTTATTATGGAGATGGTAAAACATGATATTTTTATTTTTAAAGGGGCAAATACGATATTTTGGATTTTTAGAACGGTTAATATGCAAAGGATAAAATCGTAATTTTTAATGTTGACTGGTAAATTTAACGAAAAAATTTGATAGTTTTTAATTTTTGAATAGATATGATATTTTAGATTTATGAAATTTTAAGAAGAGTAAATATGTAATTTTAAATTTAACAAAGAGTACACATGTAAATCTCCCTGATATATTATTATACGATAAAATACAATGCTTATATTTACAAGGCGTGACACAGCACTCACTATCAAGCACTTCAGATTCCAATCTAATCTAATCTAATCCAGTACTAATTATATATGCACAAATATTGGGACATACATACATGATACACATTCATCAGAAACCAACGAATCCGACGAATTCGCAGGGGTTTCACGTGTGATCGATACAAGGGGACCGCCCATAGCCGCCTTGCCCAAAAAAATAGTGGTGAAGATTTGGCCTGTTGTATGGAGGCAAGGCAAATAATACTACATCACGTTGTACCAATCATGCCAAGTGCTTGCCTAAGGGCTTTTTTGCAACAACCAAAAAAAAAAAAATCATGCCAAGTGCGGCTGGTCAGCCGTTGACTGGTCTTTGGCTGACCAATACATTATATTTGAGTTTATTATGTATGTTCATTAAATATTTAATTTTATATATTACAACTGAACTTAAATAAAAAAGAATATTGGTAACATGTTGTTGATAAAGAATATTTATGCAAAATAAAATTAGATCATACACATACGAGAACGAGTTCTTAAGTGAGTTCCAAAATAACTCCATTTCGTAACATTACATTTTAGATGTATGTTATACATTTTCAAATGTCTCGTACATTTTTATTTCCTATACCTTTAGATGTATGATATTTTTTTTTAAAATACAATACATATTATACATATTTGTATGCATGATATATTTTTATGTTTGTATGATATATATTTTAATATATAATTTTTCTACATGAGTAACAGTTTGTATAATTTTTGGAAATAAATGTATATTATTTTTGTGACGTGCGTTTGAAATGCACAAATGTGATCAAATGCGATCATAACTAGAAAAAAAATCAATAGAAAAAAATCAATCTGTCACGTGTCGTTTCCACGCTTAAATGGACGACTCGAATGGGTTAATTTTTTGGAGAGTTATAGTCGGTCCCAAATATAATAGATGTGTTAATGCATTGGTAACAACGTAATCAAGTAAGCAAACAACCAACTAAAGATTTAAACATAAGAAAGAGAATGACTATCTTTTTATCAATAAAAGATATTTAAAAAATAATTTTTGTTCCAACAAAATATTCCACAATATGGATTTTTTTTTACATGTAACCTTCTCAAAAGTCCAAGTTGTAAGAAGAGTTAGATTTTTTTTTCAATTTGCAATAGCGTTTTCGCCAGAGCGGCTGGCGAAAAAGACTAGTCTTTCGCCAGAGGGTCTGGCGAAAGAGCTCACCCACTAATTTGTGTCTCAATAACAGGGTTAAGCATTGTTAAGCTCTTTCGTCAGTCCATATGGCGAAAGCAAATGAATTAGATGGCTTTATCCCACGTGACTAGGATGGACGGAAAATATGATTTGTGTTATTTCACCATACCTTGTGGCGAAAGTGTTGTTTTCGGTTTTTTTTGTTTTGTTTTTGCAATTTGACTCATTTCTCTTCTAAATTTAGAGTTAGAATTGGAAAATACTTAGAACATGAATGTTTAAGAACTTTTGAAGAACTATAATTTAGATAATTTCATTGTAATGTTCAGGGATCATTTGTTCACTCAAAATCGTCCACAATGTTGCTAGTTTATTTGAATTTTTTTGAAACTAAATAGAGAAATCAAGAAACAGTAACAAATGATAATAATCATTTGCTCGCTCAAAATAGAAAAACAAAAAATGCCAATATAATCAAGAAAACATAATATCTAAATATCCAAACACACATCCAAATATCTCTAAAACATCATATCTACAATACATCAAACCACACACATCAAAATATCAAAACTACATAAAAACACAATATCCAAACGTCAAAACACACACATCAAATGGAGGAGACCAAGGAGGCACGAGACGTCATGCAAGATAATAGCCATCTCTCCCTGTTTCATGTGGGAGGTGTGCGTCTCTCACCTCCAACGCTCGATCGAAACATGAAATAACTTCGAATCAACGTCCATAGTACCAAGCCTATAGAAGTCGTACAGTCGCGCCATTTGGAAGTAATGCAGATACTCCATATACCATCATAGAGGCACTCAGTGATGTCGCGGACGCAACGGTATATGCGAAACATGCAAACCCTCCACATCGAATGCATGAGACCGATGGAGGTCCTGCATAGATAACGTGGAAGGATACTCCTACTCGTCATCCTCCTCCCCCGGTCTCGACTTCGGGGCCAAACACGTGCTCCTCGGGTCCTCGCCTCGAACCTCCAGCGCGACTCGAACCCTCACCAGCACCGCGACTCGAACCAGCCCCGAAAGTCATCAAAACAAGCTACAAAATTATACCAAAAAATAATATATTAATTCATAATATTAAATACAAATTATAATATATTCATATTTAATATAATTATATATAAAACAAATAATTAAATAGTAAATAATAATTTTCTGAAAATATTATATTAAATAATTTATGAAAATATAAAATAATAATATTAAATACAAATTATAATATATTCATATTTATAATCATTATATATAAAACAAATAATTAAATAGTAAATAATAATTTTCTGAAAATAATATATTTATTTATTTTCTGAAAATAAAATATAAATAATAATATATTCAAAATAATAATAATTAAATATAAATATTAAATTCCTGAAAATAATAAAGGAGAATTCTTCAAAAAAAAAACCCTAACTTTTTTTTGAAATTATGAAAAACCTCATATCTTTTTAGATTCCCTAAAAAACCACCTATATTTTTTATTTCCACCAAAACCCCCCTAATATTTTAAGATTCCCTAAAAACCCCCTACCTTTTTGTTATGATTTTGAAGATGATCATTATACCCCCATAAATTTATTTTATAAATATCCATAATTTAATAAATAAATAGATATTAAAATATTATATTAAATACAAAAAAAAAAATACATATATATTAAAATATTATAATAAATAATACATATATATTAAAATATTACTATAATTTTATTATATATGTATCATTTATTTTTTTATATTTTTTATAATAGTTTAATATCTATTTATTATTTATTAAATTATAGAAATTTATAAAATAAAATTATGGGGGTATAATGATCATTATTAAAAACATAACAAAAAGATAGGGATTTTTTGAGGGAATTTAAAAAGATTTATAAAGGATGTGATTAACGTACATATGAATTAATAATTATTAATCAATATTAATTAATTGTTAATTATGTACTTCTTGTTATTCATCATGTTAAGTAAGTGTGCTAATCATGATATAAAGGATGTGGTGGGTTGTACTTGTGCGCAGTAAAATTTCCCTAATTTTTTTTTAGTGCATTGCTAACAATGTAATTTCTAATTTCTATCACTTTCCACAAAATAATCATCGTGACAATAGTAAAGTTTATGATGAAAGTGGAGTCGTTTCAATCTTAACTGAAAACCAATCATTTCCACAATGGGAAGGCTTCTTCTTGTAGGGAGAATTACTAAAGTGAACCAATTTCTCAAGATAGGCAATAAGTGGGCCTAGCAATAGGCCCCAATATTATGATTAAGACAAGCCCACTATCTCCTCTTTTCATCTAGTAATTACAATTAAAATTAGCATTATTTATCTCGAGTACATTAAATGTTGATCTAATCATCAAATATGCGTTGATATCAACGATGCAAAAACTATCAGATCCTACAATTGAAGTTTAGACAGGAGAAGATTCCTCTCAATCCATTATTATCACCTCTTTAAGTCAGGATGATAGTAAAAGTGCACTTAAATAATTATACATGCCCTTCTAATTCTCCCCAACATTCTTTTTATCACTATATTACATGATAATTAACAAAAACAAATATTCTGTTAACGATTAATTGATGGTACATAAGTTGTTGGGAAAATCTCGGGGGCACCATATACGCCTCAATGCACTTTGGTAAGTGGAGAAGTGTAAAGTGGCTACGGTGACATGATTATTACAAAGAACAATGAAAAAGGCTCATTATTACAAAAGTAAATTTCATGTAATGGAAAGACATTCTACCCCCCGGTTTCTATACCGGGGGATTTTAACTTAGCCTTGGCAAAAAGAGCGGTTCGGCTTATTGATTGCAATTTATGCAGCGGGGTATATTGCGGGGTTCATTAGCGGGGTGTGTAGTATAATTCCAATTTATGTTATGCGAATGCTTCAAAAATACAAAAGTATTCTGAAAATATGCATATCCGATATAGATATGAATGCTACACGGCTCGGATACGTATCGGATACGTCACGTGACGTATTCGAATATTTTAATATTTATTTTTATGATTGAGATCTTTTTATGATACGACTGAGATACTCCAGCTCATTATATATTTTAGTCCATAATATTTTTAAATAAATTATATATGATGCTTCGAGATTAGTTCTAGGTTACTTTTAAAATAAATTTAGGATATTTTTTGGTACTTGTATTTTTTTGGTTGATTTTATTTATTGTCATAATATTTAATTAAAAAATATTATTATTAATTTATTAATTATATATAATTTAAATATATAAATTCTAACAAGAATCCGTAAAAAGAATCCAAAAAAGAATCCAAAGAGAATAATATACTATTGAAATTAGCAAAAAAATTTATTGTATTTATCAAAATATACTATTGAAAATATATTATTTTATTCTAATTTTAACTATGTTAACATATTGGATTCATCAGTATATTTTGCACGCGTAGATTTTTTTTTTTTATTCTTCTTAGCAAACCTGAATTTAAATATATTCGTAATTATTATATAATCGTATATGTATTCGTAATTTTTTAAAAATTGTCGTATCGTCGTATCCGTATTCGTGCAACATAGACCGCAATCGATACGAAATTCATTGGAATTTAAGGAAAGGGTCTTCATAAGAAAATAATTTCATTGCAAATATTTAAGGGTGAGTTTTGTTGAATTATAATCGTCCGTGAGAAAATCATAGCAACACGGACTCTTCTAAAAGCCCGACCATTCCAATTGGTTGGTCCCCAGTTTTAGTATTTCTTTCTTGGCAACCAACACAAATTACGGTACACCAGGGCGTCCATCCTCGCCGAATACACTCAAAGACGATCTATTACATGTGTCGTGTGTTTAGTGATGGAGAGAAGGCACGCGCGTAAACTGATTGTACCTGTGGATCTGATTCGCCCACCGTCATTTTCGTCCAGTAATCAGTGACATACTAACTAATGCAAAATTGTGCAAATTTGTAAAGAAAAGACTTGTTGTAACAATTTAGTTATCTTTAATCATAAGTCATTCAATTTTTTTTTTCTGAGGGGCTGTTTGGCAACCTGAATTTTAGATGAAATTAGAACTATATACTTCCACTTCTACCAATTCTTTGTTTGGTAAACATAACATGATGGAATTATTTTTTTCTGGAATCTTCATTATCACATAAAGCCAGCAAATTGTAATTCTCAGAATATGAGGAGTGTTAAGGTGGAGGAAAAGAGAAAACGTGACACATACTCAACCTCTTCTCTCTCTTGATTGTTTAATAATTTATTCCATTTATCATGTGACAATGAACTAAAATAGGTTTTGTCAATGTTTCAACAGTAAAAATTGAGTTGACTCATTTCAATAATATTAATTGAAATTTATTTATATAAATAAATATTTTTATTTTTTAATATTTTTATTTTAAATTTAAACAAAAAACTAGTCAACTATATTTATTGAGAATAATTGATATTTGTTTCGATGAATAATTTCGATTTGGCTCGCAAATTATATTTTTCTTTGTTTGAATAAACTAATTTCATAATATAATAAGATACTTATATAGTAATTATATCATAATAATAAATTAATATTTATTATTATTACGTGGATAAAATATAATATTATAATAATAATTATTTGGTTAAATAATAATAATAATAATAATTATTATTATTATTATTTTATTTTCATCAAATAATAATTATTATTATTATTATTATTTTGTTTTCATATGCATATAATTAATATAATATTATATTTGTTATAGTAACATAATAATAATTATATTAATTATATGAATGTAATATAATTATATCACAATACATTTAATATTATTTCAATAATATATATAATATAATTTTAATATATGAATATAAAAATTATATATTTTTATTTTTTTATTGTAACATAATGATTTTACAATTGTTACTATTATAATAATTATATTATTATAATAAAATTCCATTTCCAAAATTCCAATAATTTCTAAACAACCAAACAGAAAATTATATTTTTCAGCATCTTATAATTTGGACATCCAAACAAACCGTGGAATTACTAATTCCAGAATTTTTTTCTCCTCCACTTTATAATCCGATTCCGCTCTACTAATTCTACTTGCCAAACAGGCCCTGAGAGATAGTTCAATAGAATAAATATCTTCTCCAATATGCAATCAAATTGAGAGGAGGAGGGAGAATCATAGGATGGTGCATGCTTATCGACAAGACAGATTTGCATATCTTGTTCCTTGCACTCTTCTATTCTTTTAACATCTTTCTTCTGTCCTCCGTTTATCTATTTAATCAACTTTCTAGTGATATTACGTTAAGATAGTGACGGGCTGTGATCAATGATGATTAGAGCCAGAATGTGATCCGATCCGGCCGAACCGGACTATCCGAATCGAAAAATGTTGAATAGTCATTTATCGAAATTGAAATTGAAGCTGAATGATTCCAACCTACAATCGAATAAAAAGATCCGAAGAACTCGAAAGTCTCCAAATTCGAACGATTCGAATCCCGAATGATATGAAATTTATTAAATATTGAAAAAAATAGTAGTATGTAAGGACAATCAAATAAATTTATGATTATATTATTGAAATTAGTTTTTATTTTATTTTAATGTGTTTATGTAATAAATAAATTAGTGCGGGAATGAATAATAATTAGTGTTTCGTGTAGGGTTGTCTTATCTAACCAAAAAAATTGTATGTGAGAAGATGCATGAAAATTTATAAATACAAAAAATATTTTTTATGTTTGGAAAGAGAGAAAAATTAGAGAGATCATAAAAAAAATGATCTAATATAAAAAAATAAGTAAGAATTGTTATCCCACGTTTATTTCAAAAGATTGTATTTATTTATTATTCTATTTACACTTTTTGGGTGATTGCTATCAATTATATTATAAAAAAAACTTTCTCTATTGAACCCCAAAATACTGATATTTTGGGTGATTACTACAAAATTCGAGAACCGTGATAAAAATACTGATATTTTAGTTTATTGAATTCTTTATTAATCGTTGATATTGAACCCCAAATATCACGGGACCCGACCTGAAAATTAAATGTCCTGAAACCTGAAATATTCGAATCCAAAACGATTCGAAATTCCGAAAGGACCCGAAATAGAATGGCCTGAAAGTCGAAAGATCCGGGAAATGATAGACCTAAAATCGAAAGAGCTCGAAACATAATGGCCTATAAACCGAACGACTCGAATCTGAATGATGAATGATCTGGAAACTAAACGGGCGACTCGTAAATCAAAAGTAACAAAATCCAAATTATCTATGAATCCAATCCAACTCGTTCGATCCCCCCCCCCCCCCCCCCCCCCCCCCCCCCCCCCCCCCCCCCCCCCCCCGTCCCCAGTCGTCGTAACCAAGCAAACCTCCCCGCTGCGCGCCCCTGGTACTTTGACCTGGAGGAATGAGAAGAATCTACCGAAGCAGGCTAGTCGCCCCCCCCCCCCCCCCCCCCCCCCCCCCCCCACACACACACACACACACACACACACACACACAACCCCTTTTCACAACTTGCTTTAATAAATCATTTTCAAATAATAACATATCTTTATAAGGACCCTAAAGGAGGATGTCATTAGCCTGCAATTTTTTGAAAATTTTCAAATAACTCCTTAATTTTTCTTGAATTTGTGAAAAAAACCCTAACTTTTGGAAAACTCCAAAAACCTCCTTACAAACAAAATTTCATTTTCAATTACCCCCCATAAAGATATTTCATGGTGTTATAATTTTTTTGGACCAAAATACCCCTCTATTTTCCATATTGAAATTTATTAAACATCTCTTTTGTATTATTTTATTAATTTAAAATCACCAGAATTGTTTTTTTAACTTATACTAATTTAAAAAACTATATGCCATATACATAATTTTGATATTTTATTTATTATATATTTTTTCATACAAAACTAGCATTAAATAAAAAAACGATATAAAAATTATTCCTGAAGATATCTTGACAAATTAATATTATTCTAATATTCAATTTTAATTCTCAATAATTGTTTATATAAATAGTTACTGAATAATATTTCTTGTCAAATTAACAATGAATGAGTGGACATTAAAATTAGAATTAAAATAATTTTGTCGTTAGTTTAAATTTCAACAACTAATTTGATTTCAGCAACTAGTTTTTTAGTAACTATTTTTTATTAATTAAAACTAAATGTTAAAATAATATTATTTTGGCAAGATATTTTTTATATTGTTTTTTATTTTTTTACTTAATTCTAGTTTTGTATGACAAAATATACAATAAATAAAATATTAAAATTATGTATATGATACAAAGTTTTGTAAAATTAGTATATGTTAAAAAAAATATTTATGAAGATTTTAAATTAATAAAATAATACAAAAAATGTTTAATAAATTTAAATAGGGAAAATAGAGCTATATTTTGGTCCAAAAAAATTGTAACACCATGAAATATCTCTATAGGGAGTAATTGAAAATGAAACCTTGTTTGTAGGGTATTTTTTAGAGTTTTCCAAAAGTTAGATTTTTTTTTTTTACAAATTCAAGAAAAGTTAGGGGGTTATTTGAAAATTTCCTTGTTTGTATATATGTTGGTAAAAGATTATTACTTTTTAAATGAAAACAAAAGTCTCTGTACAGAAGACACAAAAATAATTTTTATTTTATTTTGTAAGTAAACATTTAGGTATTTTTTAGAAATTAAGATTATTTTTCTAGCTTTGCAGCCTTAGATATCATTAATAATCATTATGATACATTTCCCTTCTAAAAATAAATGCATGATACTTTTATAAAAATGATGCCTGTTTATCTTTGGCAGAAGTACTTGGATAAATCTTATCTTATCCAACAGCTTATAACAGTATAAAGCCAAATTAAATAGTGTAATAACAAAATAATATAACCTACTATATCTATCACTGATTAAGCTTGCTGGTTACAGTGATGACAGTGGATGCATTGTGACTGAGTGATATCTCATTCGAGTCCCACCAAAACACAGTTCCCTTGGTCTAACTCTATTCTCTCGTGATAACGAAACAAAACCCTAATTTTTATTAGTTATTGATTAATTACTTGATTAAAACATAAGCATAGAAAAGAAGACCAATGTTCCTTGTGCTTTTCTGTTAAACTTTTCTTGACCCTCTTTCTCTCTCTTCTCTCCCATAAAAAGCAAGCCAGGTGTAGAGCCTCGAACCTACAGAATTAAACACACACACACACACAAAACACAAGAAACACAAAACCCAAAAAATATCTCTGAAATATCTGCCTCTCCTCTGTTTGCGTAAGTGATGATCTAAAATTCCCTGTTACAGTCTGTCTTATTCCATCTCTGTTCAGACACACACAGCATACCATAAAAGCAAAGAAGAAAGAACTCAAAACTAGAAAGAAAAAGAAAAGATTCATTGGCCAATTAGGTTTTCTTTTTCAGAGTTAAATATTTGGTATATTTTACTATTTGTTTTTGTGCTTTGAGCTAGCTTTGGATAGGGTGAAAGGTGAGGAAAGGCTGTTTGCTTTATTTCTGTAACAGTGTTACTGTTGCGTACTACTAATTTTCAATATTTGATATTTTTGTTTTTTTTTAAGTTTTCACGTGAATCTTGGTCCTGTTTTTGACACAAACCTGTTCAGTTTCTCTATTCCCATATACTGGTAGCAATTTTGGAGTCTTGTTCGGTTTTAGAACTAGCATTCATTACGATTCTACCTAAGAAATATTCCTTGTTCTTTTTTCTGTCCTTGTTTATAATTATAATTATCTCTCGTTCTTCTATATTAAACCCTTCAATACATTTCTTTTGAAAGTACAGGAGAAAAAAGAGAGACAAAAAATGGGAGAAATACAACCAAAATTACTAGAGCTTATACCTAATGAAGGAGGGTGGATTAAAGGAAAAGCTAGAGAGAGAAATGGGTTTGGAGGGAGAGAGGAGAAGAAGCTTGAATTAAGGCTCGGCTTGCCTTGTGAAGGGGACTGGAATGCAAATAGGGAGAAAAGGGAGGATCTTGGTGCACATGTTAGGCCTGTTCTTTCTCTTGGCCTGTTTGGTTCTTCTGAGACCAGACAAGAAGGTAAATTCAATCAGACTACTTCATTCATTAGGAATTAAGGACTAGGAAAGTATATCTGTGCAAAATGTTTCCTGAATTTTGTCTTTCCACTTCTCTCTCAAAAAAATTGTTTTACTTGCAATAGTACTAAAATGGTAAAGCTCATCCTGTTCTGCAATCAATTTTTTTGAGAGGGTATTTTAGCAAATTTGATCTTATTATTTTTTGTTTTGTTTTGAATAGGGTTGGTGAATGGAGTAGCACAAAATATTCATGGAAAAGCAGAGAAGCAACAAAGCATAATGGAGAAAAAAACATGTGGTCCTCATGATAAACTAACCCACAATACAAGGTTAATATTATTTCATAATACATATACTCCAATAACTACTACTACTAATTATAAATATTTCATTTCCTAGAATGACAATATAGTTTTATTTTCTTCGTATAGAGTTGCGAATACGCCAGTAGTAGGGTGGCCACCAGTACGTTCATTCAGAAGGAACCTCGCATCGACGTCCAAAACTGCAGTGGAATCGCAAAAGGGGACCTCAGGAGCCGAAACAAAATTTGCCAACAACACGAAGGGCTTATTTATAAAAATAAACATGGACGGGGTACCGATTGGTAGAAAAATAGATCTCAAATCATACGATAGCTATGACAAACTCTCTTATGCCGTAGACCAGCTCTTCAGAGGCCTTCTTGCCGGTATTTTGTATTTAATATGTGTTTAAACTAGAATTTGATCTGATTTTTAATTTAATTTTTATAGATCAAAGAGCCGAGATAGGAACGGAGAGGAATGTTGAAGAGAAAGGAAAGGCGATTAAAGGACTACTCGATGGAAGCGGCGAGTATACACTTGTGTATGATGATGATGAAGGTGATAAGATGCTCGTCGGTGATGTCCCTTGGGAGTAAGTACTCATTTATTCAACTCATTTCTCTTATTTCATCGTGGGATTTAAAGTAAATCGAGGTATTTCGAGTTAAATGGACAAAGAAATTAGGCATAATTAAAGCTTAATTGTACATGACCATATCAAATAACAATTTGTAAGATTGCAAGGTCTAAATAGTGATTTATATTTGCAGAATGTTTGTTTGCACCGCCAAAAGATTGCGTGTATTAAAGAGTTCAGACCTCTCTGCTTCGTCTGTAAGAATCTCTCATATGTTAACTATTTAACCATTCAAATTTGGCCAATCTGTTTGTGTGCTTAAATGACCCTGAAACTTTTGATTTTTGCAGTTGAGGACGGTTTGCAGGAAGAGAGCTGCAGCTGAGTGCTAAAGACAAGGACTAATGAGAAAATGCTATGTTTTACTAATGTTTTCTTTTTGGGTATTTTTCTCTTTGAAAGTATATCCCTCTTGTAATTTGTTAAGGGGTGAGGATGAGATAAAAGGATTTCATGGCCCAGTTTTTTTGGTCTGTTTCTATTTTGTGTTTTGTTCTTTTGAAGTGCTTTCTTTGGGCTGAGTAAAGGATGTAATGAAGTGATGGGCTCGTTAAGTAAAATATGCTTTGATCTTTTCTTTACATTAATTCGAAGTATGTCAATATACATAATTTGCACATATGCTATTTTGTATTTTTTTTTCCCGAATATAATGATTGTCCCATGCTAGAAGATGAGTACTTTCACATGAACAAGCATGTATTATTTGTGCATGCTATGAACACAAATTACGCGAGAACCAATTTTGCATGAAATTTGAGTTTCCATGCATAATAAATAATTATGTTTACTCACAAAGAAAATGTTATGGTGGGAGAACTCATTTTGAAGGTGTAAAACATCTTAATTGTATGTTGGACATACTCTTTGGCGAACTCTGAAAGCATTCGGTGATAGCTCATTTGTCATCTCTTCTCCCACATGTCTGATGACGTGAATATGATTAAACACTTTAAAAATGAATACTTTAATTCATGATTTAACAGTTTAATTGTATGTTCAATCATAAATTAAAATAATTAAACTATAAATTAAGATGTTAAATTATGTTTTTGTATGTTAATTTTGAAGGTGTTCAATTAAAAAAGGTTCAGGTTCATTAAAAGATCTCTCGCGCGCGCGCCCGCACACGCGCCCGCACATGCGCGCGCACACACACATACACACCCACACCCACACCCCCCAAACACACGCACGCGCACGCGCGCGCACGCACGTGCTCATGCAGTAAGTGGGTGCTAGAGGCGATGAAGGAAGAAGGAACTTGATATGTGGGTTGAGATGGTTCCTGGGCGTAGTGCTATGTCTTCAGGAACGTATCTTAGTAGGGACCAGGAGGGCGATCGCGTCCCCAAGATTTTCGCAGAACGGTGTATATATCTGGTGATCCGGCATATTTTATCATTATAACAATGTAAAATTTGTTATTTGTCCCTCCAAAAGAGTCACGCAGTGTAATTTCGGAAACAATATTTCATTTTGTCCCCTAAAAAAATCCTGTCAAGACCCGTCACTGTATGTCTTCTTGAATTTGTTGGTCTTCTCCGTTTTTTTGGATGATTTGATGGGTCAATTGTTTGCTTTATTAGTTCTAACAGTGACACCTGCAAAATCTGTTATTGGATTAACCGTTTTCGTTATTAGTTCTAACAGTGGTACCGTGCTTTTTAGGGTCTATATTTTTATTAAAAAGATGGCAATTTTTTTGTTGTTGAAGTGAAATCTAATTCATGAAACATGGATATTTTTGGTTTTATTTTTTATTTGTGATATCAATGTGACTTGAACCTTTGACATTTGGTATCTTGTGCTAATCACTTTACCACTAGGCTAAGATGTCATTGGTAAGAAATGACAATTTTACACGGGGAGATTGATGGGGGATATCCTCGACCCCGGGCCCGCGCAGCGGAATGAAGGCCCGGTCCGATTCCCCGATTCCCGAGATCACGCCACGACTTCGAGGGTACGATACGAATAGAAGGACAGATTCATACCAGTGCCAAATTGATGGCACACGAAGGGTTGATCGCCGCCTTCTATTTCCTTTGGTGTCACGTTGGTGACTAGCCCGTACGTCCCATACCGCACGTCTCTCACCGTTTCGACACGTCTCGGGTTGTCTTCGTGCGTTCCATACCCGCATGATTCCACAGCCCGTTACTCGATTACTTCTCCGGTTTGATCACAACGAAGAGCCACATGTGTCGCTCCTCTACCCGTATCCACCGTGAGTCGTAGCACCTCGGTCGTGGATGCATCTGCCTAGACGATGCACCGGCGAACTTGCATGATTGCGTTTCGATTCTCTAGACGGAGAAAACTCTTTTCTCCTTCTCTCTCAATCTCTTCGCACTCTTTCATCAAGTGATTAGAGTCTCTTAATTTCTGGATTAATTCTAAATTAACTCCATTAATTTTCTGGTTGAACTAATCTAATTATTCAACTGGTTGGACTGATGAGAGAGAGAGAAACATCCTATATATACTCCATAGGATAAGGATGGGCCAAAAGGTATGTATATCTTTTATACACCTTTTCAAACAGAAAACTGCATACACCGTTTCAGTAATATGTCAGAACGAAAATATTAAATCGTTCCAACCGACTTTGAACATTTACAAAAGTTGTAGATAATCTAATTATCTTTCCAACCCAATTTGGCTCAGCCCAATTGGAGTTCGGACCCGAAAGTTACGGCCGTTTTACTGACTGTATGTCAAACTGTCGCACCCTTTCGGTATTTCATTAGAACGATACTGATACTTCGCTCAAATGAAATATATTACAACATGAAAGTTCTAGATAATCTCATTAGCTAACTAACCCAATTTGAACCATTCAAATCGGAGTTTCCTACTGAAAGTTATACCAGTGTTACTAATCTGTTTCGTATGCCAACGAACGCGTACGTTCGTTTGTCCTACGTACCATTTTAGCGATGATCCAAAACTGTATTTCCTTCAGTCTCCCACTCAGTTTCAGATTTACCTAAAAGGTACTCATGTATATCACATATACACTATATCAGAGAATCTGGCCCGCGTATCAAATACGCTAAAGCCATGCACATCCAATGTGCAAAAACTTGCAATCAAGCCCGACATAGTACGACTCGTTGTGTGACCGTGTAGGTTCGTTTAACGATGGCAGTAGGCCGTTTCCATGGCACTACAAGCCCATGAGCGGGATCTAGTCACTCCATCATGGCTACCCATGTTAAAACGAAAAATGATTGTGATCATTGTGCCTATCTCGAATAGCGGTTACTAGTTCTCTTGTTTGCGATATCCGTTAATCAAAAGGCATGGTAATAGTCATCCTTATAATTTGATTAACTATACTTATTCCCCGATTCCGAGTTGATTTAACAAATTTCAATCGATATTAACCATTAATATCATTGACTCTGGCCAGAGATTTCGTTAATCGACTCATCGAGCGGCGCCTAAGAGATATCTCTTCCTTTCGGAATAAACAATTCCTATCTTGGAGACTCACATTGAATTCCGTGTTTCGGACAATACCCAATGATGACCCTTTTAACTCCCTGTTACGGTGAGCGTAAGATCATATCAAAGCATTGTGTTACGCACGTAACGCAATCAATGATCCCCTCAAGTATGAAGAATCTAAAACCCCATCCGTCACAAGTCCATCTATAATGACTAAACCATGTCATGGACTCGCGGCTTTGGTCATATCCAATACATGTAACCTAACATATATCTACGTTCCCGATTCGACAAGCACCTTGTCCCATGATTAGCAAAACATAATCATCTCCTCGGCAAACGTACTAGTGTACGCGTTCAGTCTATCCAAGAATAGAAATGCTTCTCTCTTAAGCAAGCTGATCCGCGACTAGGGATGTTTAGAAATGACACTTTAAGTGTGACGGTTTCGCTGCACATGGTCCTCCACCATGTCGACGTCCACACAAGTTCAAATCAAGGTTCATGTAACAATCATATTACACAACCCGCACACTGTTTTCATATAAGGTGAATGCATATTTAATTTAAGTAAACAAAAATTTTAAAAGGAATGCATTCATATGGACTAAGTATTTGGGTGATACAACGTTTACCTATGGGTATCTCCATACCCATAACCTGCGAGGACTATCGTATTAGATAACTACACTCTACTCTCTTCTTCCTCCTCTAGGTATCTCCATACCCATAGTCATCGCATGACAGTCACGCGCGACTAGAGAGAGCGGTTTTGTAAACGGGTCCGCACGTTCCCGCTAGTGTTAATCATCATCAGGATTGGAACATTTCCAATACCTACGATCACATCATTTCATAAAATTTCATGGATCAAATGAAATTTTCTGAGTATTGGCTAGAAGTGGTTGTGACCTCGGCATTTTTGGCTTGTACTATTGCGTCTCACGCAATAAACAACCATAAATCCGATAACTCGTGACTACTAGAGTTTGGTCATGTATCCTTGATCCATACCACTTCCTTTTGCGATTAATAACCGCAATATACTCGCCACCGTAAATAGAATCATAAACTATTGGTCTTGTGGAACCTTTCCACATAACCGTGTTTTCATTTAAGCAAAACATGTACACACTTTGTGATCGAAAGTCGTGCTACATATTTGGACGTGCTTCATCTTTGGAAACTGTTGTTTGTTATAACTCTTTATAACCAACACGTCCTCCACACCATTATAGATAAAAAATCCTGAATTCTTTCGCAAAGTATTCAAGGATAAACTTCACCTCTATCAATACAAATCCCGATGGGTTTAAATATACATAACCATTATGTATATATTTGTATAACCATTATACATTCACAAGAGTTAGTCTCATGTAATCGAATTACATTCAAACTCATGTGATTCCCATGAATTTTATTGACGGTGAATTAGACGCTTTATTTGTACGACAGATAGACACATACATATCATGACAGATATAATAGATCCTAACATCAAAATGTAAGGCATCATATTATTACTTTTCGCGCTGCTTGATGTCTCACATCGAGCCGTTGAAAATTTCTGTCATTCGACATTTCGATTTAACTCCTCCAAGGAATTTACATGTTGAAAACCATTTTCAACAATATGTCGATATATGTGCTATAACATAGAACGAGGAACTTCTTAGATCTATCCTATAGATCTTCACGCTTAATTCATAAGTAGTCTCGTCTAAATCCTTTGTCGTTACAAGAAATATAACGCAGCTCCCACTAACCTTCATGTATACACAAAGATTCCATTCGTTTCGACAATTTTATAACAGTTTATAATTTCGTCAAAACGAATATTCCAATTCCGAGAAGCTTTCTCTAATCCATCATATGGATCGTTAAAACGTGCATATCTTTTCCCCGATTCTTATGAATCGACAAAACCGTAAGGTTGTGTCAGGTACACATCCTTTCATAAAATTTCTGTCAAGAAATTCGGTTTTGACATCCATTTGGCCACATCACATAGTCATAATACGCGACCATGGCAAGCAGAATTCCGAGAATGGGAAATCATGGCAACAAGCGAAAACGTTTCTTCATAGTCCGACTATGAATTGCATGAAACTTTTCGCAAAAAGCCTCGCTTTACATATATGCGTATTCCTATCCATGTCGGTTCTTCATCTTGAAAAACCTACTCACATTTCACGGGTCTAACCCAGAAAGTAATGAAATCAAGTTCTAAACTTGATAATTCACATGGATCGAATCTCAGATTTCATGACACCATGTCATGTGGAATCAACTTTTCATAGCATCCTTGTAGGATATCGAATCATCATATGATTTCAATCTATCATCATTAGCCACGATAAATCCGTATTTACCGGCTTATGATATAGCCTACTTGATCTACGAAAAATTCCTTTGTGTGTTCGACTTACGTTCATCAACTCTTGATGAAGCCATGTCAACTCTCATCGGTACAATGTTCATTTTCAAATCACGAACTCTTTCGAGATTTATTCTACTCCCACTAGCCCACATAGAGATAAATGGCATCAAGTTCCAAACTTGTGCGCATCTAGTCCTCCTCCAAGAAGGCATCTCTTCGAGCCACGAAAATTTCATTTTCGTCGGGACGTTAGAACTAATACCCTTTAGTTTCCTTAAGGATAAACGAACAATTTCCAGATTTGGGATTGAGTTTAACCGAAACAAATTTCGAAATAAACTCACATCCTCAAATCTGTACAAGTGACAACTTCGGAACCATTCCGATCCATATCTCATATGGCGTCTTTTGTACCGATTAGAAGGTTTATGGTCCATATCTTATATGCAACCATTCATTAGTGCCGCTGTCTCAAGGGCATATTCCCAAAATATTTTTGGGAGATCCTATTGACTTATCATTTATCGAACCATGTCCAACATGCGTTCATTTCCTCTTTTCGGACACATCTCAATGTTCCAAATGAAGACAATCGTGAAACGATTTCACAATCATAAATGATCATCAATATTCATAACTCAAATATCGCCTCTTCGATCCTATCGAAAGGTTTAGCTCAAATACTCGCCTTCTCGATCCTATCGAAAAGCTTTGATTTTCTTGCTTAGTTGATTTCGTATTTCGTTTTTGAAACTCTTTGAACCTTTCAAAAGTCTCCGTTTTGGCACGCATTAAATAGATATTTCCATATCTACTTTAACCGTCCATATACATAACAAAATACTGATAGCCTCCTCTTGCCTCGGAACTTATCGGATCATCTACATGTGAATGTAAGTTCCAATAATTCGTTGGATCTTTCTCCAACCATTGGAGAATGATGCCCTTTGTCGTCTTGCCTAATAAATAAGTATCGCATTAATCAATCGAATCTAATTCGAATGATTCTAGCAAATCCATCATATGGAATCTAGATACGCGAATCTCGTTTATATGGCCAAGACGGCAATGCCAAAAGAAGCAATCAACTACTAGGTTTAATCCTCCTCAGATTTCACCATTTTTGAGTCATTAGTTTGGACAACTCCTTGTCCGAACTTTCTGTTTGGAAAACATTTTCCCAAAATACCCTTAGACATATATTTCTTTCGATCCCGCTTTTGAATTACAAGGACATCCACGCATCTATATGCATTGGATTCCTCGGATACTCTGAGCATCTCCAATTCAAATTTAAATCGCATCATATGCAATTTCGGGATCGACTTATCTATCGAATGCATATGATATTCGGTTACGAAGATAAAATCTCGTACCATCAACACACGAGTGTTAATCAAAGACCCATAAGCCGTCTCAAAATTAACCTACTCTTTGAGCCGCATCGAACCATTCAACGCGCTCTAGCTCTTGAAACTATTTCATGAGCGTTGTGTTTTACTTTCATATACACCCGAATTCTCAAAACAATTTTGAGAAATTTGCGTCTATACATGCCACCACAAGGCACGTAATATCGTTCGATTCCTTCTTAAAGTTTATCGAACCCGGCTTTCTCTAAAGCCATAGCATGGAGCCCCGAATCTACCATTTCCGTGTCCAACACGTTCCTTTAAGTCTAAGAACTATTCTTTGACTATCAAGGTTAATAACGGTAATTCCGGCCCAAAAGCCATCTATCATATCGATCTCATCGATATATTTGGTGTTGCTTGAAAACATAATTCTAAACGGATGATGAAGATTAACTCCTAACCGTGCGTACTTAATCTATATGCTTATATGATGAATATATGAATGTGTTATTTTTATCGAATCGATAACCCTCATACCGATACGGGACTCCAAGTCCATAACACTCAAGACCCATATTTTACGATCCTCCCACAAGTTGCTTTGGCAGACGAGTGGGATCTCGCTATTTAGGTAGGATTATATCCAATCGCATCCAATGCGACTCTCGAACCTTTATAGGATTTCGGTGATGGATCGTATCCTATACAATCCCAGTTCTGTGTGTGCATCCTATCTATGCCCCGAACTTCCAATCAAGTCGGCTTTGGCCTCAACCCTTACTGGCTTGAACGGTTAAGCCACAACCATACTCATCGTATCGTTCAAATAAACTACTAATAAGTCGGCTTTGGCCTTAACCCTTATCAGTCCCTATTTAACGCTTGCCACCCCGTCGATGACTACAATAACCCATGTCGGCTTTGGCCTTAACCCATGTGAGACGTAGTACCGATCATAGTGGTTGTGAATATGGAAGGCATTTCCATGACTTAAATATTATGAGGAATCATGCCATTGCATGTTTCTAAATTCGTGACATAATCATATTATATCACTATCACAAGATTTGTAAATGCATATGATTTATTTAGGGAGATTAATTATTCTAAATAATTAATTATCTAATATGCTAGAATGTTTGATGCCGATCAAATCGATATAAAAAACTCAAAATTCCGAGCTTCGTAGCCAAAGTTATCGCGAAAACAAAAACATCATCCAGAGAAGGGTCCGTTATAACGGACTTCCCCATCCGTTGGAACGCAAGGGCCGTGGGGCGCGAGAAAACCTCGCTCGGGACGCGTCCGGGGCGCCAAAAACTGCCCCCGGAGCGGCAGAAAAACTGTTTTTCTGCACCCTTTCGGTATTTCATTAGAACGACACTAATACTTCGCTCAAATAAAATATATTACAACATGAAAGTTCTAGATAATCTAATTATCTAACTAAAACAATTTGAACCATTCAAATCGGAATTTTGTACTGAAAGTTATACCAGTTTTAGTAAAATACGAACAAACGAAAAGGTAAGTATATCCAATATACACCTTTTCAACCAGAAAACTACAGACAACTTTTCAGTATTCTGTTGAAACAAAAATATTAAATTGTTCCAACCGACTTTGAACGTGCACGAAAGTTCTAGATAATCTTATTATCTAATTAATCCAATTGGATTGGACTCAATTGGAGTTTCGATGCGACATATACGGACGTTTTAGTCTCTGTATGTCAAACAGTCGCACCCTTTCAGTATTCCATAAAAACGACACTGATAATTCGTTCAAATGGAAAAACTGTATGTATCAAAGTCATAGATAATCTCATTATCTAACTACGCCAATTTGATCCAATCAATTTGGAGTTTTCCACTGAAAATTATCTTTGTTTTACTCACTGTTTCGTATTCTAACTTTCTGCAGATTTTGCCGTTTCGTCCGTTTTCGCTCGTTTCCAAAACGATAAATCATGAAACTTTTTCACGATCATTCCTAGATACTCTCAATCAACTTTTGATCGATCTCTAGCGAATTCCACTTGTGATTTTAACGGAATTTGACTTTCCCTATATGTAACATCATGCAAACGGGTACGAACTTTGATAATCCGTGCGTATATCTAATATACGACTATGATTCGACCCTCGAATCGATGGCGATCGCTCTGATACCACTTGTGGGGGATATCCTCGACCCCGGGCCCGTGCAGCAGAATGAAGGCCCGGTCCGATTCCCCGATTCCCGAGATCACGCCACGACTTCGAGGGTACGATGCGAATAGAAGGACAGATTCATACCAGTGCCAAATTGATGGCACACGAAGGGTTGATCGCCGCCTTCTATTTCCTTTGGTGTCACGTTGGTGACTAGCCCGTACGTCCCATACCGCACGTCTCCCACCGTTTCGACACGCCTCGGGTTGTCTTCGTGCGTTCCATGCCCGCATGATTCCACAGCCCGTTACTCGATTACTTCTCCGGTTTGATCACAACGAAGAGCCACATGTGTCGCTCCTCTACCCGTATCCACCGTGAGTCGTAGCACCTCGGTCGCGGATGCATCTGCCTAGACGATGCACCGGCGAACTTGCATGATTGCGTTTCGATTCTCTAGACGGAGAAAACTCTTTTCTCCTTCTCTCTCAATCTCTTCGCACTCTTTCATCAAGTGATTAGAGTCTCTTAATTTCTGGATTAATTCTAAATTAACTCCATTAATTTTCTGGTTGAACTAATCTAATTATTCAACTGGTTGGACTGATGAGAGAGAGAGAAACATCCTATATATACTCCATAGGATAAGGATGGGCCATAAGGTATGTATATCTTTTATACACCTTTTCAAACAGAAAACTGCATACACCGTTTCAGTAATCTGTCAGAACGAAAATATTAAATCGTTCCAACCGACTTTGAACATTTACGAAAGTTGTAGATAATCTAATTATCTTTCCAACCCAATTTGGCCCAGCCCAATTGGAGTTCGGACCCGAAAGTTACGGCCGTTTTACTGACTGTATGTCAAACTGTCGCACCCTTTCGGTATTTCATTAGAACGATACTGATACTTCGCTCAAATGAAATATATTACAACATGAAAGTTCTAGATAATCTCATTATCTAACTAACCCATTTGAACCATTCAAATCGGAGTTTCCTACTGAAAGTTATACCAGTGTTACTAATCTGTTTCGTATGCCCACGAACGCGTACGTTCGTTTGTCCTACGTACCATTTTAGCGATGATCCAAAACTGTATTTCCTTCAGAGATTACAAAGAGAAAATAGAAAATAACATTTGAAACATTCATATTGAACAATTGAACATTAAAAGATCTCTCGCGCGCGCGCCCACACACGCGCACGCACATGTGTGCACACACCCACACCCCCACACCCATACCCCCCAAACACACGCACGCGCACGCGCGCGCACGCACCTGCGCACACAGTAAGTGGGTGCTAGAGGCGATGAAGGAAGAAGGAACTTGATATGTGGGTTGAGATGGTTCCTGGGCGTAGTGCTATGTCTTCAGGAACGGATCTTAGTAAGGACCAGGAGGGCGATCGCGTCCCCAAGATTTTCGCAGAACGGTGTATATATCTGGTGATCCAGTGTATTTTATCATTATAACAATGTAAAATTTATTATTTGTCCCCACCAAAAGAATCACGCAGTGTAATTTCGGAAACAATATTTCATTTTGTCCCCCAAAAAAATCCTGTCAAGATCCGTCACTGTATGTCTTCTTGAATTTGTTGGTCTTCTCCGTTTTTTTGGATGATTTGATGGGTCAATTGTATGCTTTATTAGTTCTAACAGTGACACCTGCAGAATCTGTTATTGGATTAACCGTTTTCGTTATTAGTTCTAACAGTGGTACCGTGCTTTTTAGGGTCTATATTTTTATTAAAAAGATGAGAATTTTTGTGTTGTTGAAGTGAAATCTAATTCATGAAACATGAATATTTTTGGTTTTATTTTTTATTTGTAATATCAATGCGACTTGAACCTTTGACATTTGGTATCTTGTGCTAATCACTTTACCACTAGGCTAAGGTGTCATTGGTAAGAAATGACAATTTTACACGGGGAGATTACAAAGTGAAAATAGAAAATAACATTTGAAACATTCATATTGAATAATTGAAAACATTGATTTGGGCTTAGACCTACATCGTGGCTAATTTCCAAGATTGTAGCATGTTTTTGCTCGAGGCCGATACAAGGACCGACATGCATGTTTTTTTTTCTTTTGAAGATTCGATTATTTCTCTCTTTCCCAATTGACCATCCACAAGCAACCCATAAACGTTTTGTATCCTCTTTGTTTAGATTATCTTGCTTGGCATAAATGGCGGATCTATTAAGGTACTAGGGGGCAGCCCCCTCCCCTAAATTTTTGAGCGGTAATATTTATATATGATTATGCTACTGTATTTTTTGATAAAATTGAAAAATTATATACTGCCGCCCCTCCAAATTTTTTTTTGAAATTTCATTGTAGCTTCAAGGGGCATGGTACAAATAGGTGTGTCGTTGTTTCTAATGTGTCAGTACATAACGTACACATTTTTGTGTGGCCATCCTCTTTTCTTCAGATTCTCCTGTGCGAGAATACGATTGTGTCCAATCATAAAATGAGTTTTATTTTAAACGAGATGTGTAACTTGTATATTTGTGTAAGGTCATTCTGTTATAATGCATGTGTTGATAATAGGTCATCACTCTTTATTTTTATTGTGACATCATCACTAGGAGTGTGATCTTGTAGATTGGTGATAACTTAATGAGGTCTTTAAAAATATACGAAACAATATTAATGGAAATATTTGTAATATCCATGGCCGATCCGATGTCATAGATGTCCTTGACATAAGTGGTCCAAAGTGCTTCTCGTCCGAAGTCTAGTTTGACCAGTCATTTTATTAATATATTTTTATTTGAGATTTGAGATCAAGTAGACCCGAACCACCATTTTTGTGGGAACACAAATTCGCCGCCAGCTGGCTAACAATGTTCCATTTTTAAGTTGTTCACTCCCATTTTTGTGAGTTCCTTTAATAGTCATTCGGCAAAAGGAAAACTTCCATGTAATAACTTGACAAACCATTGAGCACGGATTTGATTAGTGTAGTACGTCCCTCCCAAGGAGAGCATGTTACCATGTCACGTACTTAATCGCATTCGGACCTTGTTTGTAAGTGGCCGAAATGCTAATTTAGAAAATTTTCTATAAGATAGAACAATCCGAGATTCATTATTGGGCGCGTTTTCCTAGTGCATTGTAAAATAGTGGCCACATTGTTATTTAATTCGCGAGGAATAAAAATTGGGACAAAACACGATTTTGTCCAATTCACCTCTAAACCAGATAATGTAGAAAATGTTATGATGATAAGTGTTATACTTTTGAGGTTATCCGGCGTTGCTTAGATAAATAAAATAATAAATAAATAAATAATAGACAAAAGACCAGTTGAAATAACTTTTCTTCTTCTTAGAAGCATGGAACTTATTCTCCATCTACCGTGCAAATATAATAAAGAACTTAAAATATAGTATATTTTTGTAAGGAAAAAACAACATACGAATTTATATTGTGAAATAAAACTTCTTACTGTTGTAATGGATAAATGTCTAAATGACTTTTCATAAATTTAAATTATAAAGGTATTTATATATTTATCATTTTTAAAGCTTAAAATTATATATTTGTTCTTTCAAAAACTAAAATATCATATTTACCCTCTTTAAAATCTAAAATATCATATTTATCCGAAAATTAGCCCTCTGTATATTTATCCATTTAAAAACCCAAAAATATCGTATTTATTTTTCTAAAAATAAAAATATCGTATTATCCTCTCAATAATATAAAATGGCATTTGTACTCTTCCGAAAAATATCTTATTTACTCTCCAATTTAAGACATAAAAAAGAATTTATATAACAATTTATGTAAATATTTATATAATAATATTACTATTGAAAAGTATAAAGTTGTTTATGTCTGGAAAATTGCCCCTGTGCTGGGAAGGCATCAATGGTACATGTTAATAATGATTATAAGGTTACTAATAATTTTTTTTTAATGATTATAAGGTTTATCCACCTATTTTGAAATGTCTAGCTCGATGACCTAAAATAATATAATAAAAGCATCTTATGAACCAAATAAAAGCGTAAATACGTTCGTTATTGATTATATGGGCATAATCAGAAGACTGTTAGAATCCGATTCTTCGCGAAAATAATAACTTCGCTACTTATGTACACGTAACTTCAGAATCATCTCAAGAATCTAATATTAAAAGGTTGAACTAATATCCATTTTTTTTCAATTCTTTTATGAAAACATTTTTTATAGTTAAATTTTTAAAATTTAATTTTAAAAGTAATTATGAGTCCATGTATAACGTAAATACGAAAAGAGTCAAACCAAATGTTGAAAATAAGACCTTTACTTGACATTATCTTTTAGGCCATATAAACGAGAAATATATATCTAAACTCTATAAAAGTGGGTTGTTAGATGCATTTGATTTGGAATCGTATGATACGTGTGAGCCTTGTTTATTAGGCAAAATGACAGAGTCATCATTTTCACGAGTTGGTGATTAAAGTGCTAACGTACTATTGAAATTAATACATTCCGATGTATCTCGTCCAATAAGTTTGAAAATAAGAAGTTTTAGGTACTTCATTACTTTACAAATCATTATAATATATATGGTTATATCTATTTAATACATGTCAAAAATGAATTGTTTGAGATGTTCAAAAGATTCAAGAAGGAATTAGAAAATCAACTTAAAGGAGAAGATAACAACACTTCGATCGGATCTCGGTGGCGAATATTTGAGTCTTGAGTTTGAGGAATTTTTTGAGCAATTGTGAAATTCTTTCATAATGGACTCTACCTGGGACATTCAAATATAACGAAGCAAATGCTTATTTTCACAAATTGATTCGGAGTAATATTATACATAAATCTTTTCCTTCAAAGAACTAACAATGCGGGATCTTATGTGGCCTTGAGATCTATGTCTCCAGCGTAGCAATTAATCGATTGTGGGATCATACTTTTCGTACGTAGCAGAGTATTTATATTCTTCCTAAATGGGGTCTAGTTAGGGATGTAAATGGTGCATATACAGATGGATAATGGTCAAATCATATTCATATCCGTCTAATTTTTCAGAATACAAATACAAATATAGATAGTAACCGGATACATATATGATTCGGATATTATACGAATACAAATACAAATAATTTATCATAGAATACGAATACGAATTAAATTTATATAATATTACTGATCTAAAAAAATAATTTATAAAAAAATTACTGATCTAAAAAAATACAACTTACAAAAAAATTACTGATCTAAAAAAATACAACTCTAATTGCAAATATTAAATATTATCATAAATAGTACTCACAAAATTTATAAATATTATTAATTTATATAAAAGTTATCGTGTCAACCATCGTATATATTAAATATTTTTTTATTCGAAATGTTCAAGTATCGTTAATAAAATAATCTTAAAAATCACAAACAAAATAACAAATAAATTAAAAAAAAACAAAATATGATGATACATGTGTGATTTTAATATCCGTATCCGAATATCTGAATATGTATTCGTATCCAGATACATATATTATCTCGTATTCGTATTCGTATTCGTATTCGTTTCTGGGAACAAAATCATTTACCGTATCCGTGTTCAGTATCCATTCGAATACATATATTTTTATTCGAATACCGATATTACATATTTATATTTATATTGCTTCTTTCCATGTAAGAATTCGACCTATGAATATTATACAATGGGGTTATATATGACGGTCCAGTAACATGAAATAAAAGTTCTTGATGACATCAACATTGAGGTAAGCAATCAATTGGGCTTTCCTTCCAGTCCATTGTGAAAACTCCTCGAGGCAAAAAAAAAGAGTGATGATGTACCTCTAGGGGTGTCAACGGTTCGGATCCGGTTCGGATAGTGGTCATACCAGATTCATATTCATATTTTTTTTCGGATACGGATATGGATACGGAATTATCCGGATTCATATACGGTTCGAATAATAAACGGATACGAATACGGTTCGGATATTGTCGGATACGGATACGGATACGGTTTTTTTTTCGGATATTAAAACGGATACTATGTTATCATAACATAACTTACTTTTTAGCTATACATATATATAATTTGTGACCTGAACGATATATGTGATTATATTTAAACGTAATTTTACTATTGTGATTTTAAATCACTCACAAATCATTAATTTGTATATGATTTTTCAACAAATATCAAATATAATACTTAAAAATAATATATAATATACGTATCCGGATCCGGTTCCGAGTATCCGGATCCTAAAAATATCCGGTTCCGGAACACGGATCCGGTTCCCGCACCAAAATCGAATATCGAATCCGGTTTCGGATCCTAAAATTAGCAACCAGATCCATATCCGGATCCACTCGGATCCGGATATTTTTTTCGAATCCGGATATTTCTTCGGATACGGTTCGGGTCGGTTCGGGCAATATCCACACCATTGACATCCCTATGTACCTCCCCCTTATACTCCCCCCCCAACTCTTGATGTGGTCATCATAAGAATTAACACCATCAACTTTAACATCTTAATTATGGTTTAACATCTTAATTTATGATTTAACATCTTAGTTATGATGTTAAATCATAAATTAAGATATTAAATCATAATTAAGATGTTAAGTTTTGATGGTGTTAATCCTTATGATGACCATATCAAGAGTTGGGAAGAGTACAAGGGGGAGGTACAACATTTTCCAAAAAAAAATTCCCATCCAATTGACTTGGCCACCCGATTAACAAGTTGATCCATATATAAACAAAAAATTCGAACTTATTTCTCTCTCATCTCCTCTCCTCTGAGATCGTTGTCTTTGACTCGTTTGGAGTGGATTTTGTGGATTATATTTTACTGTTTCTCGGTTCTTTTGGCTTGTTTACTGTTTCTCGATTGTGTTTTGGTTGTTTTTCGATTACTTTTGGACCCGCACAAACACATCTATATTTACCATTTAATTGTTGTTTTTTTATTGTTAAGTGCTATTTTTTGCTATTAATTGTTTTTTTTACTGTTAATTGCTGTTTTTTTTATTGTTTTTTACTATTAATTGCTCTGTTTTTTTACCGTTAATTGTTGTTTTTAATGTTAATTGTTGTTTTTACTATTAAATGCTATTTTATGGTTAATTGTTGTTTTATGGTTAATTGATGTTTTTTATTGTTAATTGTTATTTTTTACAGTTAATTGTCGTATTTTCTTTTGAATTTACAGTTTTTTTTGGATCAATTTAACTTATTTAACTTATTAATTGCTAATTTTTATAAAATTAAAAACAAAAGAGAAAGAGAATTGGGAAGACAATGTTTCTTATTGAATGAGTTAGTGAAATACGATAGCCACTACCCATTTATATGTAGAGGTTGAGTGCATGTCAAGAAATTTTTTGCCTTATAAAACGATACAATACGAGGAAATAATACAATATCAAATACACTAAATATCCTACAATTAATGCCTCAATCTTCACAAGATTTATTGCTTGACATCCATATATTATATTTATAACACCCCTTCTTGAATGTCAATATTTCATACGCATAAGAAACTACCTCATTAAAAACCTAGTCAGGAAAAATCCGATGGGATAAAAACCAAGACTACGGAAAAAATCTGCAAGATTTGATAACGGAGTCCAATCTTATGTCTTAATTTACTGAAATTTTAGTTGACAAAATATCTCTAAAACAACGGAGTCCAATCTTATGTCCTAATTTACTAAAATTTTAGTTGGCAAAAAATATGCAAGATTTGATATATATCAATTTTGCCGCTCATCTGGAGATTGTGTGAGGAAAATAGTTTTGGAGAATTATCCTTGCCAAGAACGCGCCTCATTAAAAACCTTGCTAGGAAAATTCATTGGGATAAAACCATGGCTAAAGAAAAAGAGTGCGGTGCGTACTAAATCTCCCACTCATATAGGCAAATCTCCTTAAGACGACGAAGTCCCATATTGTAAACCAAGTTCCAGAAAGATGCAATGACAACGACTTGGTGAAGAAATCATCCAGGTTATCATTCGAGCAAAGTTGTTGGACGTTTATCTCACCATTATTTTGGACCCGTGAAGTGCTGCTTGTTAGGACCAATAATACTCAAATGTCGTACTTCTGGACCAACAAAAATAAATTTCATTATCTTCTCCGTGACGAAAATAATTATTCTTCATATCAATGGATTGATCACTATAAATGAAATTAATGTGTGAGACAACGTTTCAAGATATCCTGTACATAAATAGATTGGTGAGCAAATACCATATTTCTTATATACTCGTTTCACAGACCAAGATAAAAATATTTTCTTTTCTGGGCCTTTATGTAGTTCTTGAAACTTCTTCAGGAGTTTCAATGATATTCAAATCATAATCGCATGCTCTAAATTCATAATTTAATTTCTTGACAAATACACATTGATTTTAATCCTCCAGGAATTTTCGTAACATTATAAAGATATATATATATTTTTTGTTATAACCTCCACGAGAAGTAAACGGGGTCCTCGAAGATTGCCAATCTAAGAAAAAAAATCTGAGTGTGATTTCATTTCTAATTGCGAATTCTTATACATACAAGTTTGTAGTTCGTATGTTGTATATAATATTTGTTTGGATTATAGGTCCAAAATTTTCACGTTTTAAAGTGAATTTGATTCCTCTTGAATTGATTTAGTCACTTTGAATGTGAATGGATAACTGATTAAGGAATTTTTTTTGGATATTTATATCATTAAAATCTGTCTCGTTGAAAACTTACTAGGTAAAATTCAATGGCACAAAAATCTTAGTGAAGGAAAAAGATTGCAATGTTATTATGTTTTGTATGCCTCATAAGCTGTCTCGTTAAAAACCTTATCTGAAAAATCCAGTGGGACAAAACCATGATCAAGGACAAAAATAGTGCATTGCGTATTATTTCTCCCCGTCATGGATACAAATATTTTATGACTAAGAAGTTCAATCTTTTGCACTACCAGTTTTGAAATCTTAGTTCCCACCGACAAGCTAATTTCTTCAGAAAATATTTATTATATTTGTAATCCATGAAAAATAATATTTCACGTTCGATATCTTTCACGGCAAATTTCTTCTTTTAGTACTTGTCTTTTAGAACTCTTCGGGAGTTCAAAGAATTATTAATTAAACACTATTTATTTGTAATAAATACGCATATGCGAATTTGATCATTCATACCGTATATATATTCTTATTTATTACATCGATTATATCTTATGGCTCAAATTACTATTCATGCAAAGATCTTTGTAATTTAATATAATATATCTCTCGAGAGTTTAAATTGTATGCTTCATGCATACTAAATCCTACGGGAATTTTCATGAATATTGTAGCAAAATGAGTAATGTGAATAATCTGATATAATGAATACAAGAAACAATTTTAGTCCTTCAGAGACCTTTAAAAACATAAATACAATTTGTATCACCGTGCAAGATAGTTTTCGGACTCCAAGTCCATCAATTTCACTTTCTTATGTGATTTCTGTTATTGGACAATAATTTTAAATGTCGACATTGCACAATTGATTTTAATTTCAGATCCTCATTTTATTAATTATAAATTGAAAACGCATCCATGCCATTTTTTTGAAAACTATAGTTTAATTTCGGTTCCATCTTCTTCTAGTAGAGACATTATTTTGAGATCTCATTATTTTCAACAATTTCAATGTTCTCGGGTACCTGAACCTTTTCAAAAGTTATATATTTATTTATGCCAAATCTACTAATTAATCTTTCATTATCATGTTTAAAAGGATATATATTGTTAGAATTATTATCAACTTCTTTATTGCCAACTTTTTATCACGCTCTTTCTTATTCCTTTGGATTTCTAATATTGAAACTGATTGTCGACCAAGCTTCAGGCTTGTATCAAATTTAAAATTATCCAAAAATATTATATTACAAATATGAGTATTTTACACTGAATTTTTTTTATTCATTAATCATTCTTGTATTGATCAATGCATCAAATCACCGATTTCCAATTTCGTGCAAACAATTCATTTACGAACTTCTACTTCATGTTTACATCTTTCATTATTTTGTTTGGGAATTTTCACAAACAGTTTGTGCTCATTGTTAACTGTTGACGAAAAGCATTTTTTTTTGGGTTCAGGATTCATAGATTATACACAATCTTCATTTATTCAAAATAATGTGCAATCTAAGATGAAGCTTAAAAATCATTTATGCAAATATTTAGTTTCTCTTTTCTATTCTTACAAAAACATTATTCAGATCAGAATTATATACAATATTTCTTTTTTCATTTAAATCTAGTCATTTGGAAAAACATTATCAGTTTGGAATGAAGATCAAGAAATTGGAATGAAGATCCTCGACAAAGTTTTTAAGCTCTGAATTGACCGTTTTATCTCAAAATCCTCAGGCCAATGTGGATGATGATGCAATGATAAGGTCCTTCTAGATTGTCTTCTTTGGTAAGTAATTTTATTTTTTGTTTGCATGGTACAATATATCGATCCATTTTCATAAAAGCAATTATTCCCTCATTTGTTTTACTTTGCAGAGATGGTGTGAGTAAGTCGTATCAGGTTCTGAATATCGAGCATAGTCAAATCATGCAGGTACTTAAATTAACAATATGTGTTCTATGTTTTATCTCATACAATTCAATTAGGCATGTCTACTTCATTAAAAGGGCTCATCATCCTAATTTTGAAGAACTTTGATGGGTTTATTTCTGATGATTTTATATTGTATTGATTCATAGATACTGTGGTGGATACTAAAAGGGCTCATCATCCTAATTTTAAAGAACTTTGATGATTTCTTCGTTCGCACAATGGAATAATGTAAGTTTTATGCCATTTTCTTTAATCTGATTTTCAACAGGTAATTAGATTTTTTATGTTCTAAATGTAACTGTTATTTTTCATTTAACATGATATATTTGTAAGCAAGAAATAACATAAATATCCTTCCAAAATATTATGATATCACGCATAATTGTATACTGAATTCGGAATACTTTTTTTTTTTTTGAGAAAAATAGAATATGTTCTTATGCCCTACTTCTATTGTATTTTATTTATATTAATTCAATTAATACAAGCTAGATGTATTTGTCCTAAATTTTATAAAATACTACTCCTAAATACCCCTATTTAACACTTATATTAACAAATTAAACTTACATAACTTCACATCTTCCAGGAATTTATAATCCTGGACTTTCTTTCACTATGAAATCCTGATATTTGAGAGATTAGAATTTAATAATCCCGCACAATGAATTTGGAATACTTATTTTCAGTTTTGTCAAATACTCGAACTATCATTGTTTGTTTTGCTTGAACTAATTCTTGTTTTACTTGTATCATCATTGTTTGATATCACGCATACAAATTTTCAAAAAGTTGAAGTTCTACATTTTTTTACTTATGTGTCCATAAAAAATAAAATAAAGTAGGCATATTTTGGCAATACATTTGAAAGAATTATAAAAAGAGAATCAGAAGGAAAAATCATTTCTAATGTTTTATAGCGGTATACATGATTATTATTTATACATTTTTCTTACGAGAGCATATATGGTGCCCCACAAAAGTGGGTTAAACATCTTCGATGACGTGGCATGTTAAGCGAATTAGTGGTTAATTGAAGATAGAAATTTAATTTTAATGGTTAATTAGTAGATACGAATCAATTAACAAACACCCCAATTAACAAATAATTAATTTTAATTAAAATTATCATAGGTACACGTGAGTTAACAGAAATTTAACACACATGTGCCACGTCATCGAGGATGTATAACCCACTTTTTGGGAGAGGAGTATAATTTCCCTTTTCTTACGTCGATTTACTCGTGACTCGTGAGGGACACGCTTCAAAATAACATCTCTATATTTTTAGTATGAAGTCGTTAGGTGGGCCTAACTTATTTTTTCTATATTTCACCAATGTTTGTTTGCTTGTGTTTATTTTATAACGCGTTCTTAGTTCATTCTCTCATGCTCGTACATTCTCCCTAACATTTTCTCTCATTCAGTGCACATTTTCTCTCTCTCTCTCTCTCTCTCTCTCTCTCTCTCTCTCTCTCTCTCACACACACACACACACACACGCACACGCACACACGCACACACACACACACACACCTGAGTTGCAAATTGCAATGGATTCTCCATCTGGAATAAGGTCCTTCTCCATCTGGAATAAGCTCCAAGAAACGGGGCAATGGATTCTCTCAAAGGTGCAGGAACATGTAATCCAACCCGTCTTGGGGAGTCCATCTGAAGAGCACGGTGGTGATCATCGTAGCGGAGGCAAACTCCTCTCCCACAAGCCCTCACGGCGCTTATCTCCGTATGATCGTCCATCTCGCGTCTCACATGGCTCTTCGTCCGCCTCTACGTCTGTGCTCAATTCCTTTGATGTAAGCTAAACATTCCAAACTCAAATTTTTTTTTTGTATATATAATTGTTTCTTATGTCTTTTTCTCGAAACTATAGACATTATATTTCAAGGACTTGGTAAATCCACACTGGGATGCATTTGCAATTGTCATGTAAGATTTTGAATTTATTAATTCTGTATAATTCATCATAATACTCGTTCTTTATTTTGTTTCAAAATGTGAAGGGCGTGGGAATCGAGTTTTGACGTCGTTGTTGAGTCCATTGCGGGTCGAATTGGCCTAGACGACCCGACCCGTATCCGCCTGTGGGGTCTGGATTCTTCCACCAAGACGTTCCACCTTTTGAATAGAGGAGCATGTCTGCGTGACATGCTCGATTCTTGTTATGAAGTACCGCACAATTTTTGTTATATTATAATTTATTTAGTAAAAGTACCAAGAGTAATAATGAATGATGAAACTTTTGTGCAGCTTGAAAAAATAATATATTTTGAAGTGCTAGAGATGGTTCACGTAACGTTTCACCATCGCGAAGTGCAAGGAGGAGCTGTAAATTTTCGTATCTCTCTCCTATTTTTTCATTTTTTTTTCTTCAGTTTTGTTCAACTATTATTGCTAATATTTGTGAAATTTTGTTCAATTTTAGGTGACAAATCACCAGATTATGTTTACGGAAAATTGTTTTACCTCCACGAACATTTTGAGAGCTCTAAAATCTGAGGTAAAAGATATAAATTAGCAAAATATCTCACTTTTGTTACGTTTTAGATATAATTATCTCTTTGTTTACTAATTATAAACTTTGAACTGAAAATTTTGTTTGTTGGCTTTTTAATAGGTGTCACTTTCGCACGAGGATGCAGAGATACGATTACTAGAGGTTCATCACGGCCACAAATTTAGGGTACTTCCATGTTTCTAAAACCAATGATATTATTAATATAATGTTATGTTTTATAAGCAAATTATGCTGTTTGAGAAATTTATCCAGTGAATGATATTTCCCTCAAAAAGCATCTGAAATCCAACTATTACTTGCATAATATAATATAACATACAATTTTCTCTAAACTATTATAGGTATTTGAAGATGGAGAGAGGGTTTTCATGGAAAAGTATAAAGGACTTGATTACTCTCTCCATGCAGAGGAGGTGCATAGTTCACTCCTCTTTCATATTTATTCTAGTTTTTTAATTTATTTTTCAGATTTATTATTTGAAATTTAATGATGCAATTTTTGTTTTAGGAAATATATATGGAAAAGAATCTTAAGCCAGGAGAACATCTTCTACGGGTCCTACGGGTCAACAAGGTAACATTTTGCAAATTAGTCCTTGGTTAATAAAATTATAGGATGACGCTATCGCAAGAGCTAACATGACTTAATAAAGTGGGATTTCATTTTTTTTTACCAAATGATTATTTTGTCCCTATTAATGATGCTTCATATTTATTACATTTCTTAATTAGTTTATTTAACATGTCTCGTAATGAAATACTACTACTACTAATAATAATATAGCAACGCTTTTTACAAATTTGAAGACTAAATAGTCATTTTCGGAAGAAGATTTAAGATCATTGATATCAATAAGAATTTTTTTTTTTGAATAATTTTACTTATTTTTTGTGTTTATTAAATTTGATTTTTCGTAATATTAAGAAAGATATTTTTGCATGATTAATGGAAGATAATAACATTAATAAATAAGTATAATAAATACCAACTATCATATATAGAGTTATAACGGTTATTTGTTAGGAAATTTTAGAATTGTTCTTAATTAAGCTATATTAGATCTTGCGATATCACCACCCAAACTATATCATTTATGGAAATGTAATATCTAACAGGAAACACTTATGACTGAGATAATTGTGACTTACGAGGATGGTATTACCGTTGAGTGGATGAGGGAGAGTTTGCGAGACGACCTCGGTTACTCCGAAGAAGACACACAATTGGTACGTTTTCATCGGTACAACTAATATTAACAAGAAACACATGTAGATATTATTTACTAATAACTATTTTTTTGTGTTGTTTTTCATTTATTTTAATAGTCCAATTTTAAATATTATTCTTCGGCCGTCGGTACAAGGGAACTCAAGGATTCTGACATGCTTATTGATCTTTTCCAGGTTAATTTCAGCATTCCTCGTGTTGATTCCTGTATTATGTTGTAATTTTGACTTATTTGTTTTTATGAATTGATTGTAGAATCATATTTCAAAAGTATGGAAAGAGTTCATCCATTGGGAAGTGTTCGAAGAGGTTTCAAACACGCAGGTTGAATCTTTTTCTTAAACTTTCATTTTAAATAAATAATAACAAGGAAAAGTTGCAGAAAAGTCCTTACATTGTGTATAAATTGAAAATAAATTCAATGGCGATAATGTCATTTATGTAATTGTGCAGAAAAGGAAACGTAAAGAAGACGAACCACTTTCCATCCCAAAGAAGAGACCGCTTAATGTGGCAGCACCAGTACGTAGTATTAAAATTTGATATTCTACTTCATTTTTTCTTGATTGTATTTATAATCCTTTTCATAATGATTCGAGTGCATATATTAATTTATGAATCTTGTGAAAATGGTTGCTTTCTTGATTTCATTATAGGCACCTCTGGTTGGTGGGAGACGATTCTGCGGCCCCACAGATGAGGTACACTCTTCTTCTGATTCTTTCTAGAAAAATGATACTCTAACATGTGCATTATTCTTTAATTGTTTAGTATTTTGATTTATCAGGAAGAAGAAGAGTTCGAACGCAAGTTTGGGGACACGTTTTGAAACCCGTCGGTCACGCGAAGAGCAGTGCATCTCTTCTCCTGGCAGCGGGACCCAATGACGTGGACGGAAGGAGCTCCCAATCCATTCAATTCCTCTCTCTATTTCTTACTTGGGCAAATTTCCTAGCATGCCAAATCTCAGCAGCGACGGTCTCGCGAAGACTATGACCACGGCTGCGACGGTCACGAGGAGACTACGTCGACAACGGCGGCTACGGCCTCGCTTTCAAGCTTCAACGGCAACGAAGGTCTCGAATATTGAAGGCGGATTGTCAAGAAAAATAAGACATCCATTGGAGACAAACCTTCAATTTGACTATGGTTTCGGTATGATCGAAGTTTCTCGATCGATATGAAAAGAATTTTTCGACGGGCAAAGACCGAAGAAACATGTCGATGGAAAGGCTGGCGTAGAGAAAACGCAAGACGGCGTCAAATGGAATCGACGACTAGAAAACCCTAAATTTGTATTAGGATTTTGATGTTTCGTTTTTTTTAAAGATGTAATTTTTTCTTTTTACTTTTCTTGTATAATGAAAAATATAGTAAACAATGTTTACTATTTTCAAAAATAAATATTTTTGTTTGAGTATGAATACATTTTGTTTGGGTTAATTTTTCCCCTTGTGGTATTATTCAAGTTATTCGTAATTAAATATTTAATGAACTTATAAATTAATCAAAATACTTGTAAAGAAAGATTAGCTTTCTTTTTCATAATATTTGTAGACATACGCTTCTACAAGATTTATTGTAGAATTTTTGTTTCCTTTGTTTTAATTTATACCAGCAATCACGCACATGTGCGAGACATTTTGATCTTTGTTTCGAATATAATAAACAAATCTATTATCAAGACCTTATTGCGGACAGTCGTTGCGATATTAAATTATGTAAAAATAATAGTTTGTTTAAATATATTTTTCACAATATTTTTATCACCATTAATATCGTAAAATTTCCTTCATAATTTTTTTCTAAAAAGAATAAAAAAGTTGATTGTCCAGGAACCTTTTCAGTGTAAATAAAAGTTGATCATAAAATTTCCATTAAAATGGCAATTATACGGGATCTTTGGAATTGTATTTTGTTGAAGAATTTTTTGTCGATATCCTAAAAATATCAAAACACTATAACTCAAATTTTAAATCGAAACATCAATGAAATACAATGAAAATTACTAAATTCATACTTTTATAGATGAAAATGACACATTTTAGAAGTTATATATGTTATGAGGATATTTTATCAAATATTTTGATAATAAAACATTGAAACTAAGTATTAAATAATCACAAAATTTATGTTAGAATATTTATATTAAATAATTCTCGATAAAATTACTTTAACGTGTATTTCGTGATTAATTCAGGGTAAAAGACAAAATTTCTCAAATTCAAGCCCATCATTGCATTCCTCTCGCCGAGACGAGCGATTTCGATATAAATTTCATATAATTTGGTTGAAGGATGAGAAAATTACAACGATTTGAATATTATCCGCAATATTTGACCCGATATGCCCGCAATATTACCGATATTTCGCCGCAATCTCGCCGCAATATCCGCAATTTCTCAAAAAATGATATTTTCGCAATACTTCATTGCGATATAGCGATTCTAAATCTCAGCCCGCAATATCCGCAATATCGCCGCAATATCGCCGCAATTTGAAACACTGAGAAAAATATTTCATTACGAATTGAACAATGTATTACATAACATTAATTGCATCGAAATGCCCTCATAATTGTTGGTTGCAAGTCAAATTTCGAAATATTAGCATTAAAAAAATATCATACAAATTTAAAATTCTCATTTGTATCTCTATCAGAAATAAAGATCAATCATAAATCTAATCTAATATACAATCGTTTTAAAGGCTGAAAATTGTAAATCTTGTGAAATTTGTTTAAATAAAATTTGAGTTTGTTTAAATAAATTTTTGATGCTTATTACAAGTTTATAACTAAGAATAATTGAATCTAAAACCTAACTTTTGATTTTGTTTAAAAGACTACAGATATAAAATCCGAAATCATATTATCAAAGTATTGAAATTCAGTATAACATAACGTGAGCCATATATATATGATAATTGTGAATGTGTGTGCATGTTGGTGTTGTTGGCAACCTTCGCAATGTTCAAAATTGTAATTAATTTATGATTCATTTATTGATTAAATTTGTGGAAACTATTGTCCTGAGATGGTCTAGAGGGAGGTTGAATAGGATTATATGTAAAAATTTTAAACTATTTTAATATTATGTAACTATATGATCACTTTAACAAAAGACCTCACCAAACTTCTACCCTTTAACAACATTTCAACCCAAGGAGGCTCTTCCAACCTAACATGGAAATGGTCTCGATCAGGTAATTTCTCGTCCTGCCTATTAAATTTGGCATAACCCGGGGATCGTTATTAAATGAAACAAATCCCTATGAAAAATTAAAACCCCAAACAAAATTAAATTCTTTGTTTGACTCGCTTTCAACCAAAGGCTACTAACAGCGGACAACCTGATCAAAAGAGGCTGGCCAAATACAAAATTATGTCCTAGCTGCCCTACAAACCGAGAGGAACACTCCACACACCTCTTCATAGAATGCACTTTTGCAAAACAAATTTGGCATAAACTCTCCAACTACCTGAACTTCCTAATCCAACGGAATTCCTCCCTCACCCAAATGTTGCTAAATAACAGGACACATCAGACTCCCTCTCTCAAACAAAGGTGGGACAACCACTTCATGGCGGCTATTTGGATTTTGGAATATACGGAAAAGAAGAAACAATGCAATCTTCACAAACAAGAATATCACCACACTACAGCAGATTTAACTATTACCGACGGTTTGACTTGTCGGAAATAAGGAGAAAAACCGTCGGTAAAAAAAACCGTCGACAATAAAGTCCTCGGTGATGTAATTTTTTGCTACTGGCCGTCGGTAAAAATACTATTACCGACGGGCCTTTTTTATTGACGGGCCGAGACTACCTATTTTCGCCGACGGGTCCATTATTTGCATCGGTTTTGCATTTTGCTACGTGCCGTAGATAATACTTCACCTTTTCTGCTACGGGCCGTAGGTAATACTTCACCTTTGTTGCTACGGCCCGTCGGTAATACTTCAATTAATTAATACATTTTTTTTAATTAATTATTCATCAATTTATATATTAATTAAGTTTAATAATTATTTAATTATTTATTAGCTAAATTTAATAATTAATATATTATATTAATTATTTAATTAATTAATATATTAACAATTAACTAATATATTAATGTATTAATTGATAATTAATATATTAAAAACTAATTGATAATAATAATAATAATAAAAAAACATCAGCGACAGGCAGTAGGAACAACATGCCGTAGGAAATAATAAAAAACTAATTGATAATAATAATAATAAAAGATCTTGACCTTTCCCCACAGGCCGTCGATGATAAAACCATTGTTTTTTGACTTTCAACTACGGGCACTAGGAACAAACCTGACACTTCAGCGACGGGCAGTAGGAAATAATAGACGCCCATCGCTGATAAGCAAGTATGTTGTAGTGCCAACTCTATCTACCTTCAACAAAATCATCAGGGAAGCGCAAAGTTGGAATTCGTTAGGAGTAGGATAGGGATGGTTAGTTGAATTTTTAATTTTATCTTACTTCTGTCCTAGGCCTGGGTAGCGATCTGTAATTAGGTAACAAAACGCTTGCCAAGAATACTTGGCAGGCCATCACTTGTAAATTCACCCCTTAATTTATTAAAACGAAACCCGAGCAACGGTCACTCAAAAAACTATATGATTACTTTTAGTCTTGGTAATTATAGAATAGATGTTGTGCTAATTAACACCAATACTTAAAATAAATAATTGTCGATCACGCGTAAATAAATAAATAAATAAGGAAAAGAAGAAAATAAAAGTACGATCTAGAAAAGATACCAAATAAAATAAAAATACGATAAAAGAAATAAATAAAAGCATAAAATACAAGTATATTAATGTAAATTACAGTAAAGTAAATAGAACGCAACTTGATACGCATAATAATCCTAGTTATTGGATACGAAACGTATGAAATAACTCAAGCAACTATATAGATGCGGTGGTATGATGAACACACACAAATGTAGAGGGAGTAGAGGAAAACTCAAGTTCCTCGAGAAGAAAAGAAATGAAAAATTAACTTGAATAATCATAAATAATAAATAGAGATAGAGATGACATCGGATATGACAACGGAGTTTAGCCAAATGATGTATACGTCTTCGAGAATAGACTTTTACAACAATTGGATCTCTTATAATAGTTCCTGTTACAAAAGGGCTAACAATGGCGTAAACCTTTTACAACAATTGACCAACTCTATAAAAACAACGAATATAACGATTATTCAAAGCAGCCACACGATCACTTAGGAATGCTCTCTAGATTAAGATTACCCTCACAAGACAATAAATAATTGGATCTAGCCTACAGAATGGGGGAGTAACGCAAATATCGAAAAATATATCAAAAATGCAGAGATTAATCTTGAATAATCTATGTTGCGCGGATACTTTAAAAATCAAGCCGTATCGTATCGGATGCCGTATCGGATACCGATACTCGTCGGATACGTATCGGATACTCCACGTGGCGTATTCGAATATTTTATTTCAAAACAATAACGGATACTTCCGGATACTTGTCGAATACTTCTAACGTATACAAAAATATACTTGATAAGAAATTATAATATATATAAATACTTAACTAAATAAAATAAACATTTACTTAATAGGAAATTATTTTCGTTAAAACAAACTTCTAGGATATTTTATGTCAAATATATACTATATAAAATATAAAATATATAAATTATAATTAATAAAATAATAAAATATTATATATAATGACGGTATCGTATCCTATGTATTTTTTAAAACTGCCGTATCGTCGTATCTGTATCGTGTCGGATACGATACTCATATCCGTATCCGTGCAACGTGAATAACCTTACCGTCAAAAAATGGATCTAGCCACCGAATCTCATAGAATGGAGAACAACATTACCGTCAAAAAATGAAGAGATGGGATTCCCCAGACTTCAAAAAATGGAGATAAATAAGAGCCCCCATTTGAGGTTCGGGCCGATTTTCCCCGAAGCTGCAAATGTGGTGATAATTGATACTTGCGAGGTATTGTCACCTGAAGGCAAAGGGTCACGGACTCACGAAAGTCACGAACTTCTAAAATGTATATAGAAAAATGTGGGGCTTCTTATCATGGATGGAGCATGCTCGAGTACCTGACTAATCTTGAATACTTGGAAATCAAATTATGCGACGAGCTGGAAACCTTGCCAGATGGGATTCGGTCCTTGGGATCATTGAAATGTTTGCATGTAAGTTCATGTAGGAACTTGATGATTTTGCCTGACTGGTTGGCAGAGCTTAAATTATTAAGAAGTTTGAGGATCAGAGGTTGCCATAATCTCCAGTATTTATCTCGGTCTATCCTGCTGCACCTAACTACTTACACTGATTGAAGCTAAAATGGCTTCAGCTCATTTTCATGTAGTATTCTGTGGGTATATATGCTTTCATACTTTGAAGTTGATACATTTATAAAATAGTTTGTCTTAGGCTAGCAATATTTTTTTGTGTAATTTATTTCGATATCGATAGAACATTGTAAATAGATATTTGGTATGGCCGCGTGGAATTTTCGTAAACGTAGGTACTCATGAAAGTCGAATTGGTTGAGTAGCAAGTAAAAGATAGAATTTTAATCTACAAAGTAACTATCCACCGAACTCTGTTATAAATTTTTGTGTTTGCGATCTTGTCATGTCGATAATGTTTCTTGTGTTTACTTTTATTCCGCAGTTAATTGTGTAGTTAATTAATACAACCAACCAACCATGAATCAAAGATAGATTTTGCCTTAGTTAGAGATAGAAATTTAAATTTGTCTTTTCATTCTCATCTAGGTCGTTTAGAAACATCAAGTATACCGTATATGGTTTCACTTTTGGTACCATAATCATTATAAAATGCCCCATTTGATTTTCCCTTGACCTCAACCTCAACGTTTAATGTAAACTCGGATCGTCCTAACAAGAAAACAAATATAATTAAACAAGAAGACGTGTTAATTATAGGATAATTTTACTATGCCCCCATATTTCCCCCCACCATTGATGATTGAATCATCATATGTCATCATTTGCCATGGATTGATGAACAATTCAACTATATTCAAATTCAAATTTCCCCCCTCTTTACATTCAAAATTTTATACTTTATTAACCAACAATTATATTAACAAAATTAGTTTCATTATAAAATTAACAAAAATTAGTAAAATGCAAACAACATAAATAAGTTTCAAATTAACGAAATTAACAACATAATTAACAACATAATTAATTAGATAAATTCAAACAAAATTTTATACTTTATTCAAATTCAAACAACATAATTAATCAAAACTAATAACATAATTTATTTAACGACCTATTTTAAATTAACAAAATAATTAAATTAACAACAAAAGTTTCATTAATACCAATATGTTCAGACTAATGTTAATTAATACAATAATTAACAACATAATTAAATTAACCAAAATAATTAAAATATTAATCTCAGCATTAATAAAATTAATTAAATAATTAAAATATTCAAATTCAAACAACATAACTAATAGTTAATTAATAAAATTAATTCAATTAACAAAAAATATTCCATTTAATAAACTAATTAACTATTAATCTCAGCTTTACTAACTATAAAATTAATTCAATTAATAACTAATTCAAAAAACCATTAGTCTCAGCATTACCAGTCCCCAATCGACTCGACTCGACTCGACTCTCCATTACATAAATCAGAAACTCTGTACCGAGCGTACCAGTCCCCAATCGAAGCCAAATCGTCGTCGCCAATCCAAGCTCCACAATTCCCATCAAGTCGTCGTCGTCAATCCAACTCTGTACCGACCGTACCAGGCCTCCCTTAGACCACCACCGCCTCCACACTTGCAATTTAGCCCTGCATTAATTTACGTCGAATCCAGTCTCCAATTCAACCTCGAAAATCCAGCATCGACAATCCAGCCTCCCTTAAACCGAATCCTCGTCAATCCAACCTCGACAAAGTCCAGCGAATCCTCGTCGTCAATCCAGTTCATCGAAGCGTACCAGTAATTTCTGCGACATTAATTCAAACAGCCATCCAATTAACCGTTAATTCCCTGCATTAATAATAAATTCAAAATTAAATAATATCCTTCCTAATTAGCAATGAACTCAATTAAAGAAGTACCATTAATCGACGAAGCAGAACCGTCCTCTGGTACCAGTACTCGAAGCTCTCGTAATTGACTGGTAATTGACTGGTAATACGACGAAGCAGCACCATTAATCAAAATACCAGTAATTGACTGGTAATACGACGAAGCAGCACCATTAATCAAAATACCACTAATTGACTAATCAAAATACCAGTAATTACCAGTCAATTACTGTACCAGTTACTGAAATACACTAAAATTAGATAATTAACTGGTAATTACCTTCGTCTCCTTCGTCTGTGAGCTTCGATCTCCTTCGTCTTCTTTGTCTTCGACCTCCTTCCTCATCTTCTGTGAGCTCGTCGTTTGTGAACAATGGTGAAGCTCTCGTCGTTTGTCAACAATGGTGTCTTCGACCTCCTTCCTCGTCGTCTCCTTCTCTGTTTAATGGGCAATAGGGGGAAGCGGCGGCTGAAATCTAGGGTTTGTGATTAATCTTCGTCCCCTTCATCGTCTCCTTCTCTGTTGCCTCGATCGATCGAGAGAGAGAGAGAAATCGAGATCGATCGATCGTGAGAGAGAGAGAGAGAGAGAGAGAGAGAGAGAGAGAGAGAGAGGAGAAGCGGCGGCTGCAAATGAAGGAGAAGAGAGAGAAAGCGTGTAGGGTTTATGATATTTATATTGTTCGGTCCACGAATTAATGGTTAATACAGGGAAATTTCGGGGTTGCGAATCAGCCCCCAATTGACAACATGCGTCACGCTGATTCAATCACGAGTGGTGGGGGGAAATGGGGGGGCTTCATATATAAGCTCTTAATTATATATATAGTCCTACGTATATAACAGCTATCATACCTTGCAAAATCATAATATAACACTAGTGATATCCTGGTCCTGCTTCGGAAAAATTACATACTTTATTGTAAATCACAAATATAAATGACATGTTATGTTTTTTTTTATGTAGTTAATTTATTGGATTATTGTTGATATTTATAATTTTATGTGTACACAATATATTGAAAATTTGTTCGGTTCATATGAAATTTGTTTGTCTAGAGCAAGCGATCACTAATTTTCGATGATATGTCACAATTTGTATACACTTTATTATATACAAAGATCCTTTTTGAAGGGAAAAATGATTTTAAATGCCAACTCAGGACACACTAATTAATATTTTAATTATATGGACATACATAAAATTTTTAACTTTTTATATAAGTAAAATAATAAGTTTTATAAACTTATTTAACCATTATTTTTTTTCTTGATGTATAATATACATTTTTACACAAATTTTTTGAACTTCTCCGAAAGTTTTTTTACAAATAATTATCTTATTTTTTCTTAATAATATTTTTTTAAATTTACTTAATATCCTATATCCTACTTAAATATCATATATACAAAGATTTTGAAATAGAAATTTATACTTTTGATTAATAAAATTTATATTCATACCAATATATTATTTTTAATAGCAATTTATATATCTCTCAAACACATATAGTATATTTGTTTTATAATTCTACACAAATATATCATGTGTCATCACTTGGCCAGACTCGAGACAATATGCTAGCGACAATTATCCTCTCTATTTTAAATTAATCATATGATTTGATCATGCAATGATTTTCTTTGTATTTCTTTGGGCCGATTTTTTTGTTGTTGAACACATGTCAGACTTGAATTTAGTAAACTTTAATATGAACTTCACAAATGTTTATCATTGGTTTTTATATGAACATAGCAAATTAACAACACATGTGAAGTACAACCGATAGTACTTTTTATAAATTTGTCTAATTATAAGACAAAAAATACGTCTTGAGCTGAAATCGAACCCAGGTTATCACTCTCCCACAGGGGCGGATCTTAGTGAGGGCCGCGGGGGGCGGTCGGCCCCCCCAAAATTTTCGCCGAATAATATATATATCTAGTGAGTCAGTGTATTTTATCAGTATAACAGCATAAAAATTACAGTTTGCCCTCCCAAAGAAATCGCACAGTGTAATTTCAAAATCAATTTTTCATTTTGCCCCCCCAACGAATCTTGTCAAGATCCGCCACTGCTCTCCCATCACTTAGTACTCGCAATTTTCTACAACCTCAGATGTGAAATCTGGCTAGTAATATTTTAAAAAATTCTAAGGACATGTGTCAAGTTGTATGTTAATTTCATTAAATTTTAAAGAGAAGTATATTAATATATTAATATGACGATTATTATTTACACTTGAACTAATCACTCCATGCAAAGTTAATGTGACAAAAGATATACGAGCAAAGTTAATCTTACAAAAGATATACGAGACATGCAAAAACATATTATTGTCATACAAAAATGTACAATAAACATATGAAAATATATTATGTATAGCTAATATTTTATATTATTCTTCAAATTAATAATTATAATAAGTATAAATGTAAATATGAAATTGTATAGTAAACAAATATAAAAATTACGAGGATGGCTAAGTTATTTAATTAAATTCATGAAGGTAGTTAGGAGTTTTTTATCGTAAAAATTATTTTGAGATATGTGCATTTAATAATGAGCGAGTTATTACGAGAAATCACAAATCCCAATATAAATTTAATGTTTAAAAGATCATAAATTCATTATAGTATATTAGTCGTCCTCTTAAGAATATATTGAACATATTAGAATGTATTGAACTATTACAAACATTTAAGTAACAATCAAGATGACATCATTTCTCTTTACACATAAAACAAAATTAAGATGGTAAACCTCAATATTAAAATTATCTATTCGATTTAAATTATTTTCATTTGAAAACAGTTATATATGCTAGATAACTTTGAAGGGAGCTACGCGCTACTATACTATAAAGTTATGGTTTCAAGCAATGTTGTAAAATACGGAAAACGGTACGGAACGGTCGGGGACCGTAAAACGAGATTACCGTAAAACGGTGAAAAAATGGTGGAAAAACGGTGAAAAAACGGTCACCGAAATCGATAATAATTTAATTAAAATTTATAGATAAAACCAAAAAAATATATAATAATTTAAATATTTAATAGTAAAAAAATAACATAAACAATATCTAACATAAAACATAACATCAAAACGAATGTCTAACATAAACGTAACATCAAAACGAATGTCTAACAAAACGTAAATTAAAAATTCAAATTCAAAAATTCTAAAATTAAAAATTAAAAATATCTAATTGAGCATAAAAATTAAAAATTCTAAAATTAAATTCTAAAATTCTAAAATTAAGCATAAATTAAATATTTAATTGTAAATTGAGCATAAATTAAACATAAATTAAGCATCACAAATTTTACTCACTATCATTTCAACATCCACAAACTTTAAATCGAGAGAGAATAATCAAATTCAAATTCAAATTTCAAACATCCACAAAAACAAGTCTCTGTCATTTTAAAATATCAAATTCAAAAGCCACAAACAAGTCTCTGTCATTTTCTGAAAATTGAAAAATAATTGTACAAAATATTCACACACATATTCGAGATCGAGAGAGAATAATCGATTCAATACCTATCGGAGACACTGTTCACACGAGCAAGGCGAGACGCTGATTGGGCGAGAGCTGTTTGGGCGAGATGCTGATTCGTGAGAGAGGCGAGGACACCCAGTGGGTGAGGCGAGACGCTGATTCGTGAGAGAGGCGAGGACAGCCAGTGAGTGAGGCGAGAGTGAGGCACTGAGGCGAGAGCAGGAGTGAGGAGAGAGCTGTTTGGGCGAGAGGGAGAGGAGGAGTAAGGAGCCTGAAACCAATGGGCCAAAAAAAAAAAAAAAAATTTTGTTGGGCTAAAAAATTAGACGGCCCAATAAATAATTGGACTGAAAAATATTATTTTTGATGCGAAAAACGATCGTTTTTCGGTCCGAAAAACGTTTTTCGCCAAAAAAAAAACGGTCAAACACGTAAAAAAATGTTTGACCGTTTTTTCAAACCGTGTTGCAAAAAACGGGACGTTTTTCCACCGAAACACCGTTTTTTCACCGTTTTTCACCGTTTTTCACAACACTGGTTTCAAGTAGGGGTGCAAATGGATCAAATATTATCGGATCAAATGGTATCTGGAATATGTTTGTATTCGAATAAAAATATTTATATAGAACGAATACCGGATACATATACATATTATTTTTCGGGGGAGTTTTATGATAGACCCATTTTCTTATCATGGACCCATTTTAAAAAAAAAAATTCGAATATTTGTTAAATAATGATTTTTTTTTTTAAGATTCTAATATATATTTATCATTTAATGCTATCCAAAACATAAATTTTGTATAATTAATTAATAAATAGCTAAAATTCTTAAAATGATTTTTTGAAAAAGGGTCCATGATAAGAAAATGGGTCTATCATAGAACTTTCCTTTCTTCCGGATATGAATTAATCAATTTTGTCTGCAAACACTGATGCAAATAAAAATACGAATATGAATAATATACATATACGGATACATATACATATTTAGATATTCGGATCATATAAATACAAATACCTGATTCATATATTGACAAATTCAGATACTAATGATATAAATACGAATATGAACAACAAATTCAGATACTAATGATATTCATATATTTATCATCATATTTTGTTATTTTTTAAATTCTTTTATTTGTTTGTGTTTTCTTATTGTTGTTGATATTAATGATACTTTAATATTTCCAATAAGAAAAAAATATTATATTTAATTGTTGACATCATATTTTTATAAAATTATATTTATGATAAGATTTAATGTTTCTAATGATATTTGTATTTTTTTCTTGTATGGGATACTTTTTTAGTATATAATATAATATGATATAATAACATTTGAGTATCCGAAAGTTATCCGTATTCGATAATATCTGAATCGTATCAATATTCGATTACCGTTCGTATTCGTATATGTATTTGATAATATCTAAATCGTATCCGTATTCTCATAATATTCGAATCGTATCAATATCCGATTACCATTCGTATTCGTATGAGTATCCGAAAATATTAAACGGATACAAATAAGAATACAGTATGTTCTGTATCCGTCTGTATCCGCTTTGTTTCCACCCTAGTCTCGGGTAGAGCTGGCAATGAGCCGAGTGAATGAAGTTCGAGCTCGGCTTGCATCTAACTCGAACCAGCTCGGCTCGACTTGAAAAAGATTCGAGCTGATTAACTCGAAAAAAACTTGAACCAACTCGGCTTAAAAATAATATGTCATTTTAGGTTTATAGTAAAATTCGAACTAAAACTACCTCGCATCGCATCGAGCTCGGCTCGACTTTGATTCGACCTGATTCACCTTGATTCCATTTGGTTCGAATCAATTTTCGAACAAACTTTTTCGAACGAGCTTCAAGGTGCGAGTTTTTTTCGAGTCCTAGTTTGCTCTGACTTGTAGTTAAACCATTTTTCTGCCAGGTGACCACAAATAGGAATATTTTACTCTTCCCTCACTTTCCCCCACACATTGGCGATATGAAGATTAACAACTAATCCTCCATTTAATTAATACAAATACTCTACTAATAATTAATAAATATTAACTAGTAATGGTTAATTCATATGTACTTTAATTCTATAATAATTTATTGGGGAGTTTTATCATACGTCCCTTTTGCTTATGATACACTCATTTTCAAGGATAATTTGTGTAATTATTAATTAATGAATATTAAAAATAATTTTTCCAGGGTATTCATCAATAAATGATATGTTAAATAGGAAATTTGAATTGTTTATGAAACAAAAAATATCTATAAAAGATAAAAATTTATGATACATTCTTTTAAATATCCAAAATATCTTTTTGAAAAGTGTATGATAGAACTTCCATGATTAATTATTAATGGAGTGTTTTTGTGTTAATTAGGAAAATAATTCATCACTAATTCTTCGGATCGAGGATGTGAGTGGGAATTTGGGGAGCATAGTTAATGGGCTCCCACAAGTATGAGTAATTTTCCTGATTTAAACCATATATTCCAAAATAACTAACATGTTTATAGCAATTTTATTGATCCATTCAAAAGTAAGATGCATGATCTATCTTGCACGGATAAAGGTAACGAGTATCGTATCCGACACGATACGAGTATCGTATCCGACACGATACGAATACGGCGATACGGCAGTTTTCAAAAATACATAGGATACGATACGGCCATTATATATAATATTTGATTATATTATTAATTATAATTTATTTATTTAATATTTTATATAGTATACATTTGACATAAAATATCTTAAAAGTCTGTTTTAACAGAAATAACTTCTTATTAAGTAAATGTTTATTTTGTTTGGTTATTTATTTATATGTATTACTCATTTATTTCGATTTCAAATTTTTATTTTTAATTTTCAAGTGCATTTGTATATACGTTAGAAATATCCGACAACTATCCGGAAGTATCCGAAAAATATTCGCTATTATTTTGAAATAAAATATTCGGATACGCCACGTGAAGTATCCGACGAGTATTGGTATCCGATACGGCATCCGATACGATACGGCTTGATTTTTGAAGTATCCGCGCAACATAGTGCATGAAACATGACAAGCCAAAATTCGATTTCGCTCTTCTTCCAACTCTCTAGCCGTTCATGAATTACAAAAGACAAAAATTCGGATCAGAACTTCTGAATTTTTGCACGCATCACAATAAGGAAAAAGTCTTAAAAAAAAACATATAACTATATCTTCTAATTTTATCCTGATAACGATTGCTCCCTATTTTTTCTCCCACGATGAACTCAATTTCACTTCAATTCATGCCAGCTTTCTACAAATATTTTCACCTTCAATTTCTCTCTCCTTTTCCAAGAACCCCAATCTTTCTTTTCAACTCATAGAAAACTTCCGATACCAAGAAAAATCTATTTCGACCAATCTAAGGCAAACCATCAATCACAGCTTGAATTTCTGACATAATCACTTACAAGGCAGAAAGATCAAAGAAACCCATTTCTCTCTTCTTCTAAACGGAAGCAAAGTCTCAATCTTTCTAATCTTTTCATTCCAAAATGGAGAAATCAACTATGGTGAAAGCGAGCATTGCAGTAGCAGCGACAACGGCAGTCGTCGTGACAGGTGTTTATTGGCACCAAAAGATGAATAGAAATAGAGAGGCCTGGGCGAGAAGGGTGAGGGTGGAGGAGATGGTGGAGGAACTGGAGAGGTCCTTTGCGGTGCCACTGGAGAGGTTACGGCAGATTGCTGATGCGATGGAAGTGGAGATGCACGCCGGCTTGGCTTCGGAGGGAGGAAGCCGGCTCAAGATGCTTCTTTCCTACGTCGACAATCTTCCTACAGGGTATGTGCAATTTCAAAAAAGATAATTTTTGCTTCTTTGCTTCAATTTTTGTGGGAGTCTATGATTGATGTAACTTCACATACTTGATTAGGGATGAGGAAGGCCTATTTTACGCTTTGGACCTCGGCGGAACAAATTTTCGCGTTTTACGCGTGCAATTGGGAGGTCAAGAGAAGCGTGTTGTTAATCAAGAATCTAAAGAAGTCTCCATTCCACCTCATCTCATGATCGGTAGCTCTCAAGTGAGTTCTCATTTTCCTATTCGTTATAAATTCAGTGTTGAATTAAAATTAACCATTTTATAAATGCATTTCAGGAATTATTTGGGTTTATCGCCTCAGAATTAGCCAAATTCGTTGACACAGAAGGAGATGGATACCAGATGCTTGAGGGCCGTCAGAGAGAATTAGGGTTTACTTTCTCCTTCCCTGTCAGACAAACTTCCATTGCTTCAGGAACCCTAATTCAATGGACCAAAGGCTTCTCCATTGGTGATGCGGTACTTAAAATTATAAATCTTTTTCTTTTTTTATCGATCAATTTGTTAATTTAGCGCTGATTTGGTTGTAATTTTGGTTAAAAAGGTAGGAGTCGATGTAGTGGCAGAATTAAGCGAAGCAATGGAGAAGCAAGGCTTAGACATGCGTGTTACAGCGCTGGTAAATTTCTAATCTAATCTTATCTTTAATTAATAATTAAGGTGGAAATATAAATCATATCATCTAATTCAATTTGGTATGGTTTTGTAGATAAATGACACGGTGGGGACTTTAGCTGGAGGAAGATATTTCGATAATGACGTGGCGATTGCGGTTATTTTGGGGACCGGAACCAACGCAGCGTATGTGGAGAGGGCTAATTCTATTCCTAAATGGCAAGGCCTCGTTCCCAAATCTGGAAACATGGTACTCATTGTTGATTATTATTTCATTTTTTATTTATCGGTGAAAGGGGAAATTCTACTTTTGGTCCCTCAAATTTTGACGTGATGCTAGATGAAGCTCTTAAAGATTTAATTTGTTCAATCAGATCTTCTAAACTCCCAATTTTGTAAAGTTAAAGAGTTTAGGGGTCTAATTGAATAAATTGAAACTATTAAGGGTTTGATTTAACATTGAGTCACAGTTAAAGAGCCAAAATTGGACTTTTCCTTGTCTTTCAAAATTTGAAGTGGTTGAATTGTATACTTTGTTGCCAGTTATATTTTATATGTATGCATATATTTATATAGTTCTTTTTTTTATTAAGGTGATAAATATGGAATGGGGAAATTTCAAATCGTCTCATCTTCCAGTCACAGAATTCGATCAGGCTTTAGACGAAGAGAGCTTAAACCCTGGAGAACAGGCAAATATTATACATATATATTATTATATTTATAACTTTGCTAATACATGAAATAAAATTATTGTGTAGATATACGAGAAATTGATTTCGGGAATGTATTTGGGAGATATTGTAAGGAGGGTTATTTTGAAAATGGCCGAAGAAACTAATTTATTCGGCGATACCGTCCCTTCTAAACTCCGAGCCCCTTTCATCCTTCGGTAAATATTTTCTGTTTCTTTTACAAAATGGCCCCTGCATTATTCTAAATTGCAAAAATGACCCTACATTATATTTACAGGACGCCGGACATATCGGCCATGCACCACGACATATCTCCTGACCTCACAACCGTGGCCTCCAAATTAAAAGACAATCTCGGAGTAACCCTCTATTTTTACAAAAAAATAATATTTCATAGTAAAATTAATCATGTGAAATGATAACAGGTGGTGAACACGTCGTTCGAGACGAGACAAATCGTGGTGCGAGTATGCGACATCGTCACCAGAAGGGCCGCCAAGCTGGCAGCCGCTGGCATAGCGGGCTTGGTGAAAAAGCTAGGAATGGACGGCTCCAGTGAAAACCACCAGAGGAAGGTCGTCGCGATCGATGGCGGCTTGTTCGAGCGTTACAAAATGTTTAGAAAATGCCTCGAGAAATGCTTGAATGAGTTACTCGGCGAGCAAGCTTCAAAGTTCGTCGAGGTTAAGCTAGCTAATGACGGGTCCGGCATCGGTGCTGCTCTTATCGCGGCTTCTCATTCTCAGTATAATGGGATTGATGAGTTCTGAGTTTTGCTTTTACTAACCCTTATTAGGCGGTTGAGAATAAGAGCCTAATAACTTGTTTTTGGTGCGGGATCATCTTTTTAAGTTTTGTTGCCTTAGTTGGTGGGTATGGGAATTTGTAAATTCATACTTCGGTTTCTAATAATTCGAAACAATTTGAAATAATGGAAATTTTTCGCAAAGTTTATCCTGAGTTTACGGGCGTTCTTATTTGTTTTTGTTTTTTCGGCATCGTGAGTTTGAAGTTACTGTCCTCGGTTTGGCTCCCGGGGCAGTTGATCTTCCTGATATCATGGATTGATTGTTTGCAATCAGAGCAAAAGATATAAATACAATCTTGTAATTAATTGTCAAAAATCGATAAGACAAATATATAATATATAATCCTCTCCCTAATTGCCCACATTATGTTTGCTGTATAGGCGAATTGGCTCTCATTGAGGGCTAGTAGTATTGCATGATCACGCAGTTCATTCTTTGTGAGTGTAGATTTTGAGGCCCGGCCCTAGCCACAAGACCTGGGCAATTAGGGAATTGTGGATTATTGAGTATTCCATCTCTTCTTTGTTTTCTGGTGCATATTTATTATCAAATGTGATTTTAATTTTTTTTTTTTAAAGAGCCTGGAACACGAATCGTGTTCGTTCGGCTCAATTTTTATTAAATAAAAAGGTAAATTTAGTACATAAGTTCACGTACGAAAATAAAAATTATACATGGATCATAATTTCGCTCTCATCCATAAATCTAATAATGCTTTGGAGCTTTGGGCTACTAGAAGCGGCATTCTTGCTTTCTTCGTAAAAATGTGATTTTAATTTTAATTTGTTTATTAATATATACATAATTCTTTTGAGGCATATACAGTTAATTAGATCTAATTTTTATTAATTAAGACATCGTAAAATTATGATTATCGTGGTTGCTTTTTAAAAATGATTTCGGGTTCTTCAAATTTTGAGACTGGCCCTTACTTCGAATGGTAGCAAAGCGCGCCCTTACAAGATTCCTTTCGATCTCCTCATCAGGCGACATAATCACACAAGTGCTTGTATAATTTGAATTTCCTCTGGTTGTTGCGATTCCGAGTATTAATGACCCTCGTACAATTTAAATAATCTTCTCGGATTTCTTTTTTTTTTTTCCGACATCGAGTCGGTAGACATTACTCAAACCTATTACTAATCTAATATGTCTTAATTTACTCCATTTCCCTTTTTCCAGTTCTAATCCAGGTCACTAACAAGGCAGACCAGATCCTATGCCTATCTAGAGGCTGGTGACTTTTTGTATTTCGTTTATATCCACCATATGTAAGGTATTTATTGTTGTATTATTTATTAATAATACTATTAAATTTGAAACATTGATATTGATTATAAGACTAATTATTTATTTTATGATAAATAATTAATTTAATTGATTATTTGTATATTAAAATGTATAATTTGATACATATTTAAAAAAAAACGAGTAAATGGAGAAGGCTCGGTGGTCCTCCATCCATTGGTGCCAATGGGACTCGAACCCACAACCTCTCACAACTTAGGATTTTTGTGTCTCATACCCAACCACTGGGCCATGAGCCCATTGGCAATTTGATACATATTTAAGCTATAACAAAATTATAACCGTTACAAAATAATTGAGAGTAAATATTTACAAGCAAATAAATGCAATAAATATTTCAGTTTTTAATGTGAAATATTAACCATTCTAAAACTAGAATGCAATGAACTATTCAGTTTTGCTCACTCACTAATTCATTTTCAGGAAGAGACAAATATAAAGGTGTTTATATCTTTTTCTCTCTCGGATGCACACAGAGAGAAATTACTCTTATCAAATAACTTACAAGTTACACCCTCTTCTATAATACATATTAAGAAAATAAAACTGGTTTGAAAACTTTTCAGGACAAAAACCTTGGAGGAAAATAAATGACAACCTCTAGAAAAGAACATAAATCTACCTTTAGGACAACAATGACTGGACCATGCGACTACACCCAGATTTGTTTCCTCATACTCTTAATTTTATTAGTATTTTAATTAATTATATTTATTGAATTTTCCGAAGCATTAAACATTTATTCGGAATCACATTCAGAATACATTTGTTTTAGCTAAAATTTGGCAGTCTCTTATATTTGTAGATATTATAAATTATGGGCTAATTTTATAGAAATCCGGATCACCACAGGCCTCCACGTCATCAGGTTCATATGGGCCGTTCGATCAGCTTTGATCAATATTATACGGTCCTTCTTGCAATGGACTAAGCTTACATGGACCGGTGCATGCCGACATCACAAGGACCACGTGAGCCGAGTCTTACCAGCATTTCGTGCTCAACTAAAACCCTAACCCCCCTTTTCTCTCCCCTAATTTGTGCGGCCCAACAGGAAAAAAAAGCGGTGACGAAACCCTAACGAAGCGATGGCGTAACGGTGGCCAAATCCTATCTCGAAGAGAGAAGGCACATCCTTCCGAAGAGACAGACGATTTTTGTTGGTACAAATTTTCAGTTTGATTATCTCAAAACAATATCGATACTACTAATCAATTTTCTAAGTGTCATTCATTGAAAAGAAGATATATATGTATAACCCGTAAACAAAATCAAAAGAAGATACATACTCACGTACGCAAATGTGCATAGTTGAACAAGAGCCAAGACATTGAAGACCACTAATGAAGATTCATGAAGATTCAACACGTTAAAGAATCAAGACGATGGTCAATAATAAAGACGTAAATTCGTTCAAGTGAAGAATCAAGACGTTGAAAACTTTCGCGAGTTGGGATATCATAAACTCACAAAAATAACCCTATAGGTATCCCTAGACACAATTTAGATTATTAAGCCCAATTCATAGTTAATATGTTCGAAAAGTAATAAATGGAAAGATCGCAAAGTCTGGAAACATAACTTCTTCCGTTCGAACGAAATATATCTTGTGTCCGAACGGAAGCAAACCTATCCCACAGTTGAGTTTGCAAAGCAAAATCAACAAATGTTCCGTTCGAACGGGATCACCAGTCCGTTCTAACGGAACCTCATACTCCGCTTGAACGGAACGTTCAAGGCTTGAACGGAACGTTCAAGGCTTGAACGAAAGTATGAGTGCAAACTCCAGCTGAATACAGTCCAGCTTGTGTTCGAACGGAACCACAATTGCGTTCGAATGGAAGTGTCATGTTTCGAATAATTATTTTCTAACGGATAGTTTGACTTGTGCTCTGTCCGAACGGAAGCATGATTCCGTTCGAACGGAGCATACAAAAAAGCTATGAATTATGAGAGCCTATGTGTTCTACAAATAGACCCCCTCCATGTTTTCTCTCTATAACTCTTCCACAACATTTTACACAATATCAAAAAGAGAAAAACAAGCCTAGAGATCTTGAACTTAATTCCTCTAAATCAACCCCTTGATCAAATTCGATCTTTCCAATCCTTACTACAAACGATTCCCATCTCGCGTGACCGATTACGTACAGTTCGATTTGTAGATTGTAATAGGATAATTCTCAATTGTAAAGCTCGTCATAGATCGATAGAAAAGTATAAATCGATCTAGACAAACCTTGTAATCGTTGATTCGAAAATTCAATAGAGAGCATAAACGGCGCAAGACATCGCCGGAGACGTAGGTACTTGTGAACAATCGAGTCGGTTGATTGAGCAAATAACCGGTGAATTAAATCTACAAAACAGTCACCTACCGAACTCCGTAACAAATACCTTGTGTTAGCGATTGTGGTATTCTCTTATTTTCTTTAAATTATCTAAGCTTCCGCAAATACATAAATTGCATAACATTAGCGCGAAAATTAGACATTAGGGTTACCTATTCATCCCCTTCTAGGTCTAGATTAAACAACAATTTGCTTGCCGGCTTCTTCCGACGTCAAGGTCAGTCTTCAACTCTCCGATTTCATTGGTTATAGCTCACATCTACTACATGTGCGACAATTTTTCTCAATTTTTTCGGTTTTACTTCTTATTTTTGCTGATTTGTATCCGATATATATTTCTTCTTTTTCTTGATTTTTTGTGTTCTTTATCGCCGAGTTCTCGATTGAATCTGTTTGAAGCCATATATAATTTTTTTCTTTCCTTAATTTTTTTGTCCGATGTGTTTCGAGTTTAATTATCATTTTTTCTGAAATTTAGGGTTCAAAGTATTCGTTCAAGGCCTTATTCAATTCCATGTAGGTCATGTATTTAAACCAAAATACTATTTTCTCAGGAGCATAAATGCAAATATTATTTTTTCATTTATTTATTTTTACTGGCTACGCTGAGAGATTGCAATAAAGAGAGAGAGAATTGAGCTCAAAATCAGAGTTTTGTAGTTTTTTGTTTTCTTAATTTTTTCTCCAATGTGTTTCGAGTTTAATTATCATATTTTTTTTTTGAAATTTAGGATTCAAAGTATTCGTTCCGGGCCTTATTCAATTCGGTCCAGGTAATTTATTTGAATCAAAATACTATCTTCTCAGGGGCATAAATGCAAATATATTTCTTTTCATTTATTTATTTTTACTGTCTAGACTGAGAGATTGCAATTAATACACACACACACACACACACACATATATATATATATATATATATATATATATATATATATATATATATATATATAGAGAGAGAGAGAGAGAGAGAGAGAGAGAGAGAGAGAGAGAGAGAGAGAGCTCAAAATCAGAATTTTATGATAATCTCAAGTCATCGATTACTAATTAGTATTTACCTTTCTAAAAATCCAAAATATCATGTTTACCTTTGCGAAAATAAAAATATCGCTTTTACCCTCTACAAAATCTTAAACACCATAATATATAACTGGACTTGTAATGTTAACAGTTGGATTTTTTTTATATTTTGTAAGTTTGGGTAAATATGGTATTTTATTTTTGTAGGGTAAATATGATAGTTTTGAGTTTTTAGAAGGGTAAATATGTAAATCCCCTAATTTATTTATTTATTTAATTTTGAAGGAAAAAAGACTTTAAACACGAGATTAGTGTGATGGCGATGGCTCTGACTAAAGAAATGAAAATGATGAGAAATCAATTCCATCGATATAAATCTAATGTTTCCGAAACCCAAATTTTAAGAGAAAAATCTACCCAAATTTTAAGAGAAAAATCTCATCATTTGAGACATTTATTATCTCAAAAGGTATTGAATTATTATCAATTTATAATTCGGTCTTTAATTAATACTCAATTATTAAAATGATTGATATTTGATATGTTTGTTTCACTTCTCATATTAATGAATACAAGAGTTTATATGATTTAGGCAATGAAAAAGAAATTCAACTCGAGTCTCTTAGAGTAATGGTATGTGTGCATTTATCTTACTATATTTCATGAATTTTCAGGGTTATAATTGTAATTATTCCTTCACATTTACTATTTATTTGCAGGTAAATAATTTGGAGAAGCAAAAAAAAAAATTTATTTGCATTTACCTACGGATTTTCATCAAAAAAAAAATAAATAAATAAAAAAAAAATAAAAAATTGGAGAAGCAAAAACAAGTTACAAACAATTCTAGACACGCACACCAACCAATCTTCCGAATCCAGGTACCTTTACACAATTTTCTCAAACACATGGGCTCTTTTGCAAATTTTTAATATTTAACCACTTTATGCAAATTTCAGACTGTAGAAGAAATAAGAGAATTTGAAGAAAATGCGATAAAACAACGCGAATATTTAAAAATAAATATGGAGGAACATAATCTTGAGTTGCGTGTAAAAGCTATACTTCAATGAAAGTGAATAAAACGAAGCGAATAAAAAGAATCGAGTTTAGAGAGTGAAGAGACAACGATTAATAAACTCCAAGACGAGATTAAAGAATGCAAAGCTATACTTAAATGCGGCGTAGTACCCCTAAATTTAAAATGAGATGGTTCATTGTCCTGAAAATACGTCATTGTCCTGAAAAAAATACGGTGTAGTATCCCTTCACTTACATAAGGTACAAAATACGTCATTGTCCCGAAAAAAAAAATCACGTAGAAACAATTTCATAGAAGAGACACTGTACAATATCTTGCATTGATCTGTTTTGTATTCGTTGATACTTTGTACTCAATGCGAGTAGTATTATGAATATCACTCCCGCGCAATTGCGTAGGAGAAAAACTAGTTTAAGTATTAATTTTAGCCATTAGAAGAATCAAGTTATAACAAGAATAAGAATGCTCTTCTATCAATGCTTAATTGGGCTGATTTAGAAAAATATCAATAATCAATGGGTCCTCAAAATGGTTGGTCGGGCGGGTGAGATGTCATGTTAGGAAATCTGAACATGATGTCCACATCTTGTCCGTACATTCAATTCCATTTGATAAATCACCATTAACACCCCTTTAGTGTGGTCTTACATCCTCATCAAAGTAATTAGATGAGTGGGAATTCTCTAATTTTTGGATATTCAAAAAAAGTTTTTTAAACACGTTTTCATTTTCATTTTCTTTTTCTTTTTTTTTTGAATAAAAGGCGTTGCCTTTTGATATATTGAAATAAAGAAAATTATGTACAATAATCATGAACGTGTTGTCCATGTATTAATCCAAAAAAACAAAAACAAACAGATGAAACAATAACCCATATTCTATTCCTAGCACCATTTCTGCCAAAGTTTGGCCTGCTCAATCGCTCGATGTGCTACGGGTTTTGGGGGGGGGGGGGGGGGGGGAGGGGGGTTTAGGGTTTGGGGGGGGGGGGGGGTTCTTCTTTTGGAATATTCTTCTATTGCGCTCTTTCCAAATTTCCCATATTATGGATGCCCACGTGGAAGTCCATTCTTTCCTGTCCCCCGACCTTTGTTTTTTTCTATTCGATTTGAGGGTGTTGGAGAGGCTCCCTTGTATCACCGATGGTTGGTTCCTTTGTGCCAGTCTGTCGGCCAATTTCCATGTGGCTTGGGTGTACGAACATGACACTAACAGGTGGTGTCTTGTTTCTGGTCTTGCTGAACAAAGAATACATTTATCTATGTGCGGCCATCCCCTTTTGGCCAATCTATCCGCCGAGTTTAACTTATTTTGCATTGCTAGCCACACGAAGAATTTGACTTTTGCCGGAGCTTTTATTTTCCATGTTGTAGTCTGCCAAGGAATGTGTATTCCCGGATTGATCATGAAAGAGTAAGCTGATTTGGCAGAGAATGTACCCGAGGGGTCCCATTTCCATTTGGTGGTTCCATTGGAGTCCTTTTCAGTTGCCATTTTATAGATCGGTATTAGTTCTTGTAGTTGTCTCAGGAAAAAGGAGGACAAACTTTGCTTTAATTCCAGATCCCTTACTGAGTTTATATCATGTATTTTCGATAAAGCCCTTGCCCAAATGCTTTCTTTTTGTTCATCTATTTTCCATAACCATTTTAGGAGGAGTGCATTATTTTTTATTTCTATGTTTTGCACGCCTAGGCCCCCATTCTTCTTTGGTAAGCATACCGTTTTCCAGTTTACTCGGCAATTTCCGGATGTACATTTGTCCCCTCCCTTCCACATGAAGGCTCGTAGTGATCTATCAATCTCATATATGCACCATTTTGGCAATTTCATCGTTTGCATAATATAAGTTGGGATTGCGTTTAGGGTTGCTTTTAGTAAGGTTAGTCTTCCTCCCGTTGTTAGGAACTTTCCTTTCCATGAACCGATTCTTTTTTGGATTTTCTTTATTAGATCCATTAGGGAATTTTTATTTGGTTTATTCGATGATAGTGGCAATCCTAAATATTTTGTCGGGAGGTCTTGTTTCTCATAGGCTATAATATTTTGTATCGAATTGAGGTGTGTAACCGGTATTGCTATTGGCGTGAAGGAACTTTTTGTTTCATTTACTTCGAGACCGGTTATTTCGGTGAAGCATTTTAGACCCTCTTTTGTTACTTTAAGGTTGTTTGCATGTGCTTCAACGAAGATAATCGTGTCATCGGCGAATTGGAGTACTTGCGTGGGTAGAGTTGTGTTGGGGAATATCCCCGGCCCCGGGCCCGCGCAGCGGATATGTAGGCCCGGTCCGGTTCCCCGATTCCCGAGATCACGCCATGACTTCGAGGGTACGATGCAAATAGAAGGTTAGATCCATACCAGTTCCAAATTGATGGAACACGAAGGGTTGATCGCTGCCTCCTATTCCTTCGGTCACGTTGGTGACTTTACGCGCGTCCCATACCGTGCGTCCTTCACCGTTCGTTCCCGTTCTTCGATCCTTCGGTTCGATCACAACGGAGAGCCCCAAGTGTTGCTCCTCCACACGTATCCACCTTGAGTCGGAAGACGCCGGACACGGATACACCTGCCTAGACGATGTATCGATGCACTTGCTTGATCTCGATCGATTCTCTATTAATCTCTCTTCGTGCCTTTTCACTCACAAAAGATCAAATCTGAATTTGCTCTTTTCTTGTGTCTTGGGCAGAATATTGCTTTGAATTACTTCTGAATTCCTTTAGTGAAGATGAGAGAGAAAATCCTATTTATACCTAATAGGATAAGGATTAGCCAAAAGGCATGTATATCCAATATACACCCTTTCACACAGAAAACTGTATGAACCTGTTCAGTATTCTGTCCAGACGAAATTGATAACTTTCTCTGACAGAAACGCAACCAACACGACAGTTGTAGATAATCTTATTATCTACTCAACCCAATTTGGTCCAGCCCAATTGGAGTTCGTATGCAAAAGTTATGACTGTTTTACTAACTGTATGTCATACTGTTGCACCCTTTCGGTATTTCACAGAAACGACACTTATACTTCGTTCATATGAAATATATTTCTATATGAAGGTTGTAGATAATCTCATTATCTATCTAACCCAATTTGAACCATTCTAATTGGATTTTCCCACTGAAAGTTATGGCCACGAATGTACGACTACATTCGTTTATCCTTGTGTACACTTTTACGGTTGATCCGAAACTGTATTTCTTTCAGTCTCCCACTCAATTTCAGATCTACCTAAAAGGTACTCATGCATATCCAATACGCACGATTTTAGAGAATATAGCTCGCGTATCAAATACCAAGCTATGCACATCCAATGTGCCGATTTTATGATCAAGCCCGACTTAGTACTACTCGTTGTGTGACCATGTAGGTTCGACTTAACGATGGCAGTAGGTTGTTTCCAATGCCTACAAGCTCATGAGCGGGATCTAGTCACTCCATCATAGCTACCCATGTTAAACGAAAAATGATTGTGATCATTGTGCCTATCTCGAATAGCGGTTACTAGTTCTCTTGTTTACGATATCCGTTAATCAAAAGGCACGGTAATAGTCATCCTTATAATTTGATTAACTACACTTATTCCCCGATTCCGAGTTGATTTAACAATTTCAATCGATATTAACCATTAATATCATTGACTGTGGCCACAGTTTTCGTTAATCGACTCATCGAGCGGCGCCTAAGAGATATCTCTTCCTTTCGGAATAAACAATTCCTATCTTGGAGACTCACATTGAATTCCGTGTTTCGGACAATACCCAATGATGACCCTTTTAACTCCCTGTTACGGTGAGCGTAAGATCATATCAAAGCATTGTGTTACGCACGTAACGCAATCAATGATCCCCTCAAGTATGAAGAATCTAAAACCCCATCCGTCGCAAGTCCATCTATAATGACTAAACCATGTCATGGTCTTGCGGCTTCGGTCATATCCAATACATGTAACCTAACATATATCTACGTTCCCGATTCGACAAACTCCTTTGTCCCATGATTAGCAAAACATAATCATCTCCTCGGCAAACGTACTAGTGTACGCGTTCAGTCTATTATCTAATAATAGAAATGCTTCTCTCTTAAGCAAGCTGATCCGCGACTAGGGATGTTTAGAAATGACACTTTAAGTGTGACGGTTTCGCTGCACATGGTCCTCAACCATGTCGACGTCCACACAAGTTCAAATCAAGGTTCATGTAACAATCATATTACACAACCCAGCACACAATTTTCATATAAGATAGATGCAAAAATGAAAAATTTTAAAATTCTGAAATTGCATTACTATAAGATAAGTTTGGGGTGATACAACGTTTACTAATCTATTAGACTAATCTCGTCCTACGAAACTATCGTTTTAGATAACTAACTACTCTCTTCCTCCTCTAGGTATCTCAAACCTATAGCTTTCGCATGATAATCGTGCCTAGCTTGCGAGAGTGGCTTAGTAAACGGGTCCGCAACATTCCTGTCAGTATCAATCTTCTCAATGATCACATCCTTCCTTTGCAAAATCTCACGGATCAAGTGAAATTTTCTGAGTATGTGCTTGGAGCGGTGATGTGCCCTCGGTTCCTTGGATTGTGCTATTGCGCCCGTATTGTCGCAATACACAACTACAGGTTCCGAGATGCTCGGGACTACACCAAGCTCCGACACAAACTTCTTGATCCAAACCGCCTCCTTTGCTGCTTCGGAAGCCGCAATATACTCCGATTCAGTTGTAGAGTCTGCTATCGTGGGTTGTTTGGAACTCTTCCAAACTACCGCTCCACCATTTAGACAAAACACGTATCCGCTTTGTGATCGAAAGTCATCGACACATGTTTGGAAACTGGCGTCGGTATATCCATTGATGACCAACCCGGATGTCTTTCCACCATAAATTAGAAATTGATCCTTAGTTCTTCGTAAGTACTTAAGGATGTTCTTAACCGCGATCCAATGCATATCCCTTGGATTAGATTGGTAACGCGAAACGACGCTCAATGCATACGACACATCGGGGCGCGTACAAATCATGGCATACATAATTGATCCAACCGCCGAAGCGTATGGAACAATACTCATCGCATTCTTATCTTCGCTCGATGTCGGACATTGAGCTTTAGAATACGATATGCCACTCGACATTGGAAGAAGTCCTTTCTTCGAATTTTGCATTGAAAACCGTTTCAACACTTTGTCGATGTACGTGCTTTGACTCAAGCCGAGTAACTTCTTGGATCTATCTCTATAAATCCTCACGCCTCATATATAAGCGGCCTCGCCCAAATCTTTCATAGCGAAACGAGTATTTAAATACTTCTTAACATCCGTAAGCATCGGAATGTCGTTTCCTATGATCAAGATGTCGTCTACATATAGTACAAGAAATACTACGCGGCTCCCACTAACCTTCTTGTATACACAAGGTTCTTCTACGTTTTTCACGAAATTATATTCTCGTATAACTTCATTGAAACGTATATTCCAACTCCGAGAAGCTTGCTTCAATCCATAAATGGATCGTTGTAACTTGCACACTTTATTCGGACTCTTCGAATCGACAAAACCCTCGGGCTGTGTCATGTACACATCCTCTTCTAAGTTCCCGTTAAGGAATGCGGTTTTGACATCCATTTGCCAAATCTCGTAATCATAATACGCAGAAATAGCAAGTAAGATCCGTATGGATTTAAGCATTGCTACTGGAGAAAACGTTTCTTCATAGTCTACACCATGAATTTGTTTGAAACCTTTCGCCACAAGCCGTGCTTTATAAGTGTTTACATTCCCATCCATGTCGGTCTTCTTCTTGAAGACCCATTTACATCCCACTGGTTTAACCCCGGGAGGTGGATCAATCAAGTTCCAAACTTGATTATCGTACATGGATTGAATCTCGGATTTCATGGCAGTTTGCCACTTATCGGAATCTTCGCTTTTCATAGCCTCGCGATAAGATGTCGGTTCATCATCTATGAATTCGACTTCATCGTCATTTGCCACGATAAAACCATATCGTATAGGCTCTTGACGAATCCTACCCGATCTACGAACTGCGCCTTGTGCACTTGACTCCGGATCCTCAACATTTGAGGAAATCGGATCAGCGTTCATCGGTTCAACATTCGTTTGCGGGTCTCGAATTTCTTCAAGATCTATTTCAGTCCCATTCACTCGCCTAGAGATAAAATCCTCCTCAAGGAAGACTCCTCTTCGAGCTACGAAAACTTTATTTTCGATTGGAAGATAGAAATAATATCCTTTTGTTTCCTTAGGATACCCGACAAATAAACATTTTTCAGATTTGGGTTCGAGCTTATCCGAAATCAATTTTCGAACATATGCTTCACAACCCAAAATCTTAACAAAAGACAACTTTGGATAATTTCCAAACCACATCTCATATGGCGTCTTATGTACCGATTTAGAAGGTATGCGGTTCAACAAGAAAGCCGCTGTCTCAAGGGCAAATCCCCAAAACGATTTTGGAAGGGAAGTTTGACTCATCATAGAGCGAACCATGTCCAACAAGGTCCGATTCCTCCTCTCGGACACGCCATTCCATTGTGGCGTTCCTGCCGGAGTCCATTGTGGAACTATTCCACAATCTTTTAGATGATCTTCAAACTCATAGCTCAAATATTCGCCACCTCGATCCGATCGAATGGCTTTAATTTTCTTGCCAAGTTGATTTTCAACTTCGTTTTGAAACTCTTTGAACTTTTCAAAGGTCTCCGCTTTAGTACGCATCAAATAGATATATCCATATCTACTATGATTGTCCGTAAACGTAACAAAGTATCGATAGCCTCCTCTTGCCTCGATGCTCATCGGTCCACACACATCGGAATGTATGAGTTCCAATAGATCGTTGGACCGCTCTCCGACCTTGGAGAACGGCGCCTTAGTCATCTTGCCTAGTAAACAAGATTCGCAATTCCCAAATGAATCCAATTCAAATGAGTCTAGCATTCCATCTTTATGGAGTCTAGCAATGCGTTTCTCATTCACATGACCGAGACGACAATGCCAAAAGAAAGTCCGATTATCAACTTTAGAGTTAATCCTTTTTTCATTAACGTTATATATAGACTTATTATTTCCGTGATCGAAATCCAACACATAAAGACCATTTTCTAACAGAACATTTCCATAGATAATAGAATCCTTACATATCGAAAACTCATTATTCCTAATAACGAATTCATAGCCATCATTGGCCAGTTTCGACACACTTATTATGTTCTTACATAATGTCGGTACATAATAACAATTATTTAGTACTAAAATAAGTCCACTAGGTAAAGTCAAATTAACTACTCCTACGGCAAACGCAGCAACTCTTGCTCCATTCCCGACGCGTAGATCGACTTCACCCTTTTCCAACCTTCGACTATTTTGAAGAACCTGCATATTTCGACAAATATGAGTCCCACAACCGGTATCCAATACCCAATTAGTCATAGTTGAAATATTAACTTCAATAACGTTAATACCTGAGAGGCCGGTCGCTGAAACCGCCTTGCCCTTCTTCACCTCCTCGAGGTAAGACTTGCAATCGCGCTTCCAATGTCCAGCCTTGTGACAATGAAAGCACGTCTCATCCTTGGATTTCTCCTTTCCCTTTTTATTCGGCTTCGAACGTTTCTTAGCCGATCCGCCCTTGGACTTTGATCTCTTACGATCCTTATTCTGAATGGTGAGAACATTTCCGGCAACTCTTGCCCTGTTCTCTCCGGACGACTTTAACGTCTCTGATTCAAAATTCTTGAGCATTCCGTGAAGCTCAGGGATCGTCTTATCCATCGAATGCATGTGATAGTTAGTCACGAACGGAGAAAACATTGGAGGAAGTGCACACAAGATCAAATCTTGTTGCATAATCTTCGACAATTTCTCTCCTAGCTTCTCAAGACGGTCTATGAGAGCTTGCACCTTCAAAACGTGAGAGCTAACCGAAGACCCCGAAGGCATCTTGCAGTTTACCAACTCTTTGAGCGTACTGAACCGTTCAATACGCTCCTGCTCTTGGAACATTTCCTTGAGCACAACGTCTATGATGTGCGCATCCGAGTCCTCAAACTGCTTTTGAAGACTAGCGTCCATACATGCCAACATGAGGCACGTAACATCATTTGAGTCCTTCTTAAGTTTCTCAAACGCGGCCTTTTCTTCGGCCGTAGCATCGGGGCCCGGTTCCACTAGTTCCGTATCCAATACGTGACTCTTGCCCTCTTGCCTGAGAACTATTCTCAGGTTTCGGTGCCAGTCAAAGTAGTTCCGACCCACTAGCTTATCCTTTTCTAAAGTCGATCTAATCGACATGGTGTTGGTGTTACTAGAAGACATGATCTACAAATGAAGTGAAAGATTGATTACTAACGTTGCGTACTTATCTTATAGGGCTTATATGATGATTATATGATAGTGTTATTTTATCGAATCGATAACCCTCATACCGATACGGGACTCCAAGTCCATAACACTCAAGACCCATATTTTACGATCCTCCCATAAGTGACTATGGCCGACAAATGAGATCTCGATATTTTAGGTAGGATTAAATCCAATCGTATCCAATACGACTCTAGAACCTTTATAGGATTTCGGTGATGGATCGTATCCAATACAATCCCAGTTCCGTGTGTGCATCCTATCTATGCCCCGAACTCCAATCGGATTGGCTTGGACGGTTAAGTCATAACCATATCCATCGTATCGTTCAATTGAACTACTCACGTGCCCGACTATGGCCTGAAACCACGTGAGTCCCCAATTAACGCTTACCACCCGCACCAATATATACAATAGTACGTGCCCGACTATGGCCTGAAATCACGCACTATGTCATATCAATCTCGATGGTTGTGGATATGGAAGGCATTTCCATGACTTAAATATTATGAGGGATCATGCCATTGCATGTTTCTAAATCCGTGACATAATCCAATTATATCACAATCACAAGATTTTCATAAATGCATATGTATTTATTTGGGAGTCTAATTATTCTAAATAATTATCTAATTATATGCTAGTATGATTGATGCCGATCAAATCGATATAAAGAACTCAAAATTCCAAGTTGTGTAGCCAAAGTTATCACGAAAACAAAATCAGCAACCAGAAACCAGTCCGTTGTAACGCAACATAGTCCGTTACAACGGACCTCCAGTATACTTGGCACTCCGTTACAACGGAAGTCCAGTCCGTTACAACGCTATTTATTTCGGAGTTTGGCCAAATTTTGCCAGAAACATGTCCGTTACAACGCAACCTAGGTCCGTTACAACGCTATTTTCTGCAAACTTTCGTCCAAATTTCCAGAGACCAGTCCGTTACAACGCAACATACAGTCCGTTACAACGGACCAACTGTGTAGAGCTCCGTTACAACGGACCCAGTCCGTTACAACGGACTCCAATAGACACCCTAGGCATCCCCGCAACCTCGTATCAGATACAAGGTCCGTTACAACGGACTCCAAGTCCGTTACAACGGAATATGCAGTTTTCACGGTCCTCCTCACACCCCCGCATCCTATACAGGGTCAGTTACAACGGACACCAAGTCCGTTATAACGGAATATGTGTTTTTTCGAAAAATTCTCAATTTCCTGTATCTGCTACAGTGTACGAAATCTTTTGAACTGCTGTTTTCGCTCGTTTCCAAAACGATCAATCATGAAATCTTTTCACGATTATTCCTAGATACTCTCAATCAACTATTGATCGATCTCTAGCGAATTTCACTTGTGATTTTAATGGAATTTGACATTCTAAATATGTAACATCATGCTAACGGGTACGAACTTTGATAACCCGTGCGTATATCTAATATACGACTATGATTCGACTCTCGAATCGATGGCGATCGCTCTGATACCACTGTTGGGGAATATCCTCGGCCCCGGGCCCGCGCAGCGGATATGTAGGCCCGGTCCGGTTCCCCGATTCCCGAGATCACGCCATGACTTCGAGGGTACGATGCAAATAGAAGGTTAGATCCATACCAGTTCCAAATTGATGGAACACGAAGGGTTGATCGCTGCCTCCTATTCCTTCGGTCACGTTGGTGACTTTACGCGCGTCCCATACCGTGCGTCCTTCACCGTTCGTTCCCGTTCTTCGATCCTTCGGTTCGATCACAACGGAGAGCCCCAAGTGTTGCTCCTCCACACGTATCCACCTTGAGTCGGAAGAAGCCGGACACGGATACACCTGTCTAGACGATGTATCGATGCACTTGTTTGATCTCGATCGATTCTCTATTAATCTCTCTTCGTGCCTTTTCACTCACAAAAGATCAAATCTGAATTTGCTCTTTTCTTGTGTCTTGGGCAGAATATTGCTTTGAATTACTTCTGAATTCCTTTAGTGAAGATGAGAGAGAAAATCCTATTTATACCTAATAGGATAAGGATTAGCCAAAAGGCATGTATATCCAATATACACCCTTTCACACAGAAAACTGTATGAACCTGTTCAGTATTCTGTCCAGACGAAATTGATAAATTTCTCTGACAGAAACTCAACCAACACGAAAGTTGTAGATAATCTTATTATCTACTCAACCCAATTTGGCCCAGCCCAATTGGAGTTCGTATGCAAAAGTTATGACTGTTTTACTAACTGTATGTCATACTGTTGCACCCTTTCGGTATTTCACAGAAACGACACTTATACTTCGTTCATATGAAATATATTTCTATATGAAGGTTGTAGATAATCTCATTATCTATCTAACCCAATTTTAACCATTCTAATTGGATTTTCCAACTGAAAGTTATGGCCACGAATGTACGACTACATTCGTTTATCCTTGTGTACACTTTTACGGTTGATCCGAAACTGTATTTCTTTCAAGTTGTTGATTTTTCTAGGAGTGGGTCTAATCTCCATATTAAATCTTGTAGGACATCTACCGCGATGTCGAACAAAAGAGGTGAAAGCGGGTCTCCTTGTCTAAGTCCCCTTTGGTGAAAAAAGAAATCGGATATTAGACCGTTTGCCTTTAGGTTGGAGCTTGATGAGATAAATAGGTTGTGTATCCAAATGATCCATTTATCCGGGAATTTTTTTTCCTTTAGCAATCTCAAGATAAATTTCCATGAGAGCGTATCGAAAGCCTTTTTGAAGTCTATTTTAAGCATTACGGAGGGGATTTTGTTTTCTTTGTAAAATTGGTGTAGTTCGCGGGCTACAATGAAAGTTTCCGTAATTGCTCTCTCTTTTAAAAAAGCCGTTTGGTTGTGGTGTATGAGCGATGGTAGAAGTGGCTTTAATCTTGTTGCAAGTAGTTTCGTTATTATTTTGATAGGTAGGGAAAGCACGCTTATGGGTCTATAATCCTCCACTACTGTCGGATTTTCCTTCTTGGGGACTAATGTTATACTAGCCATGTTCAGTCTCCATAGATCTAGCTTGTTTTCGTGAAAATCATTTAATAAATGGATAATTTCTTTTTTCATCGTGGACCACATTTGAGTTACGTATTCCGCCGGTATTCCGTCCGGTCCGGACGCCTTTCCTTTTTTTTTAATTCATTTATTATTATTTGTATCTCGGGTTCGGTAAATGGATCGGTTATGGAGGATAAGTCTATATTGTTTCTTGCGGGGTTTAGTACGGTTGCAAGGTTAAAGTCCGGTTCGGCGGCCCTTTTTGTTCCTAGTATTTCCCTGTAATTGTTTTTGAAAATATTCAATATTTCTTTTTTGTCAATGATTATGTTATTTCCTCGGAGAATAGTTGGGATAGTATTTTGAAATCTTTTGGCCGTTGCCACCGCGTGGAAGTATTTGGTATTTTTGTCTCCTAGTTTGAGCCACGTACAAGAGGCTCGTTGTTGCCATTTTGTTTCTTGCTCCGTTGTTAGGGTAAATATTAGTTCTTTTAATTCTATTCTTAGGTTTCTTTCATTTTCGTTTAAGAGGTTATCTTCTTCTTTTATGTCTAGGTGTCTTACCACCCCTTTTGCGGTTTTTAGTTGTTGATCATTTTTCTAAAAAGCCTCTTTTGCCCATTCGGAAAGACCTTTTTTGTTTTGTTAAGTTTGAAGATGAAAGTTTTGGCCGAATTATCAAGTGTTGGTGGTTGTTCATTCCATAGATTTTGGAATTGCGTTGTTATTTCATTGTGTTGTAGCCAAAATCTTTCAAGTTTGTTCGGTTTGTTTTCTCTTTCCCCTTGTTTAGCTAACGTTAGCTTAAGTGGCACATGGTCGGAGGTAGTCCTCGGTAGATCAATTAAGGCGGGTATGATGTTGAAACGCATAAAATCGTGGGATATGAAGGTCCTATCTAGTTTAGAGCAAGTCGCGTGTGCCCCACCATTCGACCATGTGTAATTTCGACCATGTAATGGGATCTCTATTAGGTTTAGATGGTCTATAAGGTGGTTAAACTCTAAAACAAGAAAGGGGTCATGCCCTACCCCCGTTGTTTCACTACTTGCTCTTGTGAGGTTAAAATCTCCTACTACGATCCATGGCCCATTGTATTTTGTTCTAATCTCATTTAGCTCGGCGAGGAAATTTGGCCTATGCTCATTTCTAGTCGGGCCGTAGACATTCGTTAATAGGAAAGTGAAGCCGTTTTGGGATTTTATAATGTTATTTAGACAAAAAGTTGAGGGTATTGTGTCTTCGATTTTGAAAATATTTGTCGTGGCGGTCATTTGACCACCCCTAGATCCTATTGCAATTTTGAATGATGGGTTCGTGAATCTTGCGGGCCACACTTTTTTCATATCAAAAAAGGATGGATTATCTAATTTAGTTTCTTGTAAACACACAATGTTGCAACTAGCCTCTCTCACCGAGTCTTTGACAACCTTACATTTATCATGGTTGCCAAGACCCCTAACATTCCAACACAAAATAGAGATTGAGTTAAATAGTTTTACAATCATTGTTACAAAATAGTTAGTCTCTTTCTTTGGCCCGATATACTCGGCCTAGTTTTCGGACATTTCATCCTCGCCGTCCCCATCATCCTCCTTCGTTTCCTCGGATGGCCCACTTGGCTCTCCCATTTCTCTTTTCCCTAAAGATATAAAACCAGTAAGGTTAGCAAGTTGGTCTATCTTACTTTCTTTTGTGTTTAAGTTTGGTGTACTGGTTTCTATTTCTCTTTGTAATTTGTTATATGATGGGCTTTTGTTATCTTTTGGGCTTTGAATAATTGGCTCTGGTTGTTTTGTAATTATCTTATTGGATCCTGGTGGGGCTTCTTTCTTATTCTTTTTGGTTATGACTAAGCATTCCTTGCCATCTTTTATTAGGTTTTTAATAATTGAGTTTTTTATGTTTTCGGTTTGGGGTAATATTTGTATTTTTTCCGGTTGGAGGCCACATAGTTTTCTAATTTCATTTATGGTCATGGATTCTAACTTGTCGGGATTTTCCTTTTCTTTATTAAGGGACTCTAAAATGTTTGATCTACTTTTCCTTATTTTTTCTTTTCCTTCTCGGTTTGTTTTTGTCCTATTTTTCGACATTTTCATCTCGGCTTGCTTTGTTCCATAAAAAAATGATACTAATTTTTTTTTCCTAACTGATTTTCTTATTGCTAAGTTGGAGTATTTAAGAAAAGAGGTTTTAATAAATGCACTTTTTGGGTTTGTGTATTTTTTTTTGTAAGAAGAGAAGGTTAAGGTTGTACCTTTTGGATTTCTTTTTTCAGATCCATTGGATTTCTCCGATGACATGGCACTTATTCCTTTGTCCTCACTCTGTGTACGTGTGGGATGTTGTGGATCACTGTTGATGTGAGGCAAATAAGGCACAAATTTAATGCTTAATTTGGGCATTTTAGTCCTTGTGAAGAACAATTCTATATACTTTATTAATCATATTTGAGATAACATGAATATTTCTCCACTAAGTGTGTTTTATTGCTTAATCACAGGAATTAGAAGGAATTTCTGGGAATTTGGAGAGTGTAGTTGTCTCCAACACGTCAAGAGGAGTGAAAACGATATATTATACCGATACATTCGGTACATGAATAAGACGGGAGGCAAACAATTATCATGATACAAACTTACACAAAAGTCTACACGAAAACCACTCAATCCTTAGCCCTTATCCTGCCCACCTACCTTTGGTGGGAATTACCTCATTACCCTCAATCCTCTCCACCAACTCGTGGCCAATAAGAAGACTCCATGAGTGCTATAAATATGACCACAAGGGCCACGAGTTTGGGACGCTCTTTTATGCCCATTCTCTCTCTCTTTCTCTCTCTCTCTCTCTCTCTCTCTCTCTCTCTCTCTCTCTCTCTCTCTCTCTCTCTCTCTCTCTCTCTCTCTCTCTCTCTTTTAGCAAGTCCAAGAATCTTTCAAGATCACGCAAGAATTAACAAGAACGAACGATAAATTCTCTAAGATCGATCACCGAATAGAAGCTCACTTCATTCGGTGAATTGGTCTACACTTCGACGAAGATCGAGTTGCGAGGATTAAGGTGGAGCTTTCTTCATCCGAATCCGCGCAAGCAAGGAGTCAAGCTTACTCTATTCCACTCGGGAGCTTTCTTCCAATTGGACTTCTTGCAAATCTCGAGTTCACTCAACCGGTACAGAGCTCTCTTCTATTGGCGGGTGGATTGGTACGAAAGGAACGTGTTGTGCGAGGTGTCTAGCTCACTAGCATCTCAACGCAACGAGGAAGGCATCCAAGACGAGACTCGGAGCTCACTTCATCTCTCTAGGTGTTTTCTTTCCTTTTCTTGTAATTCTTGTAGTTTAAATTGAATTGGATTTGTGTAAAGAAGTTAAAGATTGTGTTGAATCTAGTTTCTTTGTTTTAAATCTTTGTTCTTGCATTCGATCTTTTGCTCTCTTTGTGTTCTTTTGTTGCTCTCCTTTTACTTACATTTTAGTGCTTAATTAAGACATTAATTAATCTCTGATCCAATCTTAATTCAAATCCTCAAATAGAATAAATAACTTGAAATCCAGTAAATATTCCGTTATAACGGACTCACATTGCGTTACAACGGACTAGACGGTTGGTCCTTTAATATTCAGTTGGTTATACTTCCGTTGTAACGCACATATATGTCCGTTGTAACGGACTAGTGAGGATTTCCACGCAAGAGGCTCAATACAAATGCGTTATAACGGACATAATGGTCCGTTGTAACGCAACCACTGTTCGTTATAACGGACGAGTATAGTGCGTTATAACGGAGTTTCATCCGTTGTAACGGACGTTCATCTCACACTTAGCGCCATAATTTTCACTCAAGTCCGTTGTAACGGACCTAATTTGCGTTATAACAGACTATCTTCTGTGAATTTTCTTTGCTATTTCTTGTCTAGTTTTGATTCATTATTTGACGCATATACTCCTCGTGGAACGAACTTTCATATTTTCCACTATACAACTATATTTTCCAAACTTGTTGATTGAATCGGGTTTTCGAATACAACGATAATTTTACACGCCAAAAACCCGCTCATCAAATGGCGCCGCTGCCGGGGAGCGGTGTTTAAGTCAATATTTTAGATCAAAATTTGAGATTTAAATTCATAAAATTGTTTACTCACTTCATTGTTTCTTTTGTGACAATCTAGGAAGGAAGAAAGCTTTATGCACAACACGAGATCGCGAAAAGGCGAATTACTTCCGTTTGTCAAGGAGATCGAAAGAAGGAACAAGAGCTCTAAAAAGGGAAAGGAACCGACACAAGAAGATCAAGATGAACCACAACTTCAAACTCAAACTTTTCCTTCTCTCTCTACTCATTTAAATTCAAACATGGGTGATGAAACTAGGGTTCCAAGGCCAAAAACCTTAAAGGAACTAGTGGCCCCAAACATCGTAGAAGATAACTACAATTTTATTAGGCCAAACATACCAAACTTTAAAGCCGATCCAAGCATTATAGGCTCTTTACCCATCTTTCATGGAAAGCTACCGAAAATCCACACAAACATTTGAAAGATTTCAAGATTCAACTAAACATTTATGCAAATTATGAGGCATTTAACGATATTCTACTTCTTATTTTTCCTTATTCGCTAGGTGAAGGGCCGAAAGATTGGTTCTACAACCTACGAGGACCCCTCGATTTCAATGAAGTGTCTAGGCGTTTCAAGGAGAAATACTACTCGCATTCGAGATTGGTGGCAATTAGGCGAGAACTTCTAGCAATCACGCAAAAGCCAAACGAAGCTCTCCACGAGTATTACGATCGATTCAACCGTTTGATGGAGGAATGTCCAAGCCACAACGTCGCGGTCCATTACCTATACGAGCAATTCATTCAAGGGCTAGGTTATTCCGAGAGCCAATTCCTCAACGCATCCGCGGGGGGGGGGGGGGGGGGGGGAGTATCGCGAACAAAGATCTCGAAGAGATTAAGAAGCTACTCGAAGTGATGGCAACCAATTCTCAATCGAGGCGGAATGTCGAATACCGAGTTAATGCGTGTAGCGACCTCAATGTCGACATTCTTAACAACAAGCTCGAGATTATCATGAAAGCCTTGGGCAAGGAGGAAACGAAAACATGTGGGGTTTGCCTCGCAAATACACACCACACCGATGAGTGCCCAAGTGTGATCGAAGATGCAAACGCCATTTACAAGAAATTCGACGCCTCGAACTCGTATAACCCAAATATCCGCAACCATCCTAACTTTAGTTGGTCGAATCCAAACAATGCTCAACCCGACCCATATCGACAAGCGGTTGCAAAACCGGCCACGTACCAACACCCGAATGCGACTCAAACGGTTCAAAAATCGCTTCCAAATCAAGACCCAAATCAAGATCTCAAGATGATGATGGAGGGAATGATGAGTATGATGACATCAATGAAGCAAGAATTGAAACAAGACATGAAGCAAGAAATCGGAGGGGTCAATAAAAACGTGGACTCGATGAAGCAAGAATTTGGGGTTATGAAACAAGATGTCTCAAGTATAAGGCAAGAGGTTTCGAACACGAATCGCCACGTGGGTAACTTGGAGACCCAAATGAATCAAATAGCTACGCGGGTGAATGTTCTAGAAATGCAAGGTACATCTCGATTGCAATCTCAAGCTTTAGCACCCTCCGAGCAAAGGCATGTGAACGCGATATCGCTCCGAAGCGGTAAAGAGGTGGGCGAAAGTTCGAAGAGCAAGGAAGTACAAGAAGAAAAGGAGCTTGAGGTACCGGTACCGAAAGAGAATCCGACTCAAGCCACGAAGATACCAACTCGAGAGCTAGAACCCAAATCGACTCAAGTCAAGCCACCTTTCCCGAGTCGTCTCCCAAAGCCAATCGAATCGAACAATGACGTACTTGCTATCTTAAAGAAAGTGGAGGTAAACATTCCTCTACTCGAAGCAATCAAAGAGGTGCCTCGATTGGCAAAATACCTCAAAGCATTGTGCACGAATAAAAGAAAGACAAAGGGAGAGGAGTTGATTAGCGTGGGAGAGAGTGTTTCGGCGATCTTGAGACTCCCGCAAAAGCACAAAGATCCGGGGATGTTCGCTATCCCTTGCAAAATCGGGCAACACGAGTTACCCAAATGCATGCTTGATTTGGGCGCATCCATCAATGTAATGCCCTTCTCGGTTTTCAAAACACTAGACCTCGGCCCTCTCGACGATACACAAGTAGTAATTCAATTGGCCGATAGATCTACGACGAAGCCGGTGGGAGTAGTCGAGGATGTGATCGTAACGGTGAATGGACTTTACTTTCCCGCGGACTTTTATGTACTCGATATGAATGAGGGAAGCAACGACTCGAATCCGATTCTCCTCGGCCGTCCATTCTTGAAGACGGCCCGCACGAAGATCGACGTCCATGCGGGAGAACTCACGATGGAGTTCGACGATGAGGTGATAAAGTTCAATATTTTTGATTAACTAAAAGAACCTATTGTAGGTACATTAAATTTGAGCGCCATGGACGTGATCGACGAATGCGTACAAGAGCTCGTGGAGGAACAAGACGAGTCGGGTCAATCTCTAGAATTTGCGCAAGCTCTCTCTCTCGGAAAAATCGAAATCCCGATGCAAAGAAGTCCACCTTCAATCGAGCAAACTCCAAGGTTAGAATTAAAAAAATTACCTTTTGGACTAAAGTATGCTTTTCTCGATGAAGCGGAGACCTTGCCGGTGATTATCGCCTCGCATCTCGAAAAGGAGCAAGAAGAAAAATTAATCGATTTGGTCAAACGGAACAAGAAGGCATTCGGGTGGACACTCGCGGACATTCCGGGCATTAGCCCCTCCACGTGCATGCACCGCATTATCCTTGAGGACGATGCTAAGCCCTCGCGAGAACCACAAAGGCGGCTCAATCTGCCGATGATGGAGGTAGTAAAGAAAGAGGTTATCAAGCTACTCGACGCCGGGATAATCTACCCCATTGCCGATTCGAAGTGGGTCTCGCCCATTCACGTCGTGCCGAAGAAATCGGGTTTAACCATCGTCGAGAACGAAGAAGGCGACCAAGTGCCAACCTGAATCCAAAATGGATGGCGCGTGTGCATCGACTATCGAAGGCTCAACAAGACGACAAAGAAGGATCACTTCCCGCTCCCGTTCATAGATCAAATGTTGGAAAGACTCGCGGGCAATCCCTTCTATTGCTTCCTTGACGGTTTTTCGGGATACTTCCAAATTCCAATCGCCCCCGAAGATCAAGAAAAGACGACCTTCACGTGCCCGTTCGGTACCTTCGCGTACCGCCGAATGCCCTTTGGCCTTTGCAACGCACCGGGAACTTTTCAAAGGTGTATGCTTTCAATTTTTAGTGATTATATTTCGAAATTTATTGAGGTCTTTATGGACGACTTCTCGGTGTTTGGAGACTCATTCGACTCGTGTCTAGATCACTTGTCCCAAATACTCGAGAAGTGCATTGAATCTAACCTCGTTTTAAATTTTGAGAAATGCCACTTTATGGTGAGCAAAGGCATCGTTTTAGGTCACCTTATCTCGGAGAAAGGCATGGAGGTCGACAAGGCGAAGATCGACGTCATCAAGACGCTTCCGTATCCCAAGACGGTGAAAGACGTGCGATCCTTTCTCGGCCATGCGGGATTCTATAGGCGCTTTATCAAAGACTTCTCGAAAATCGCGCAACCGATGTGCCAACTTCTCCAAAAAGATGTAAAATTCGAATTTGATGCAAAGTGCAAGGAGGGTTTCGACAATCTCAAGGAAAGGCTTTGCTCCACGCCAATCATCAAGTCGCCCAATTGGGAGTTACCATTCGAAATCATGTGTGACGCAAGCGACACAAGTGTGGGGGCGGTACTCGGCCAAAGGGTTGGGAAGGACCCGCATGTGATTGCCTATGCCTCGAAAACTCTCGACAATGCCCAACGAAACTACACCACCACCGAAAAGGAACTCCTCGCAATTGTGTTTGCATTGGAGAAATTTCGCTCTTATCTTTTAGGTACAAAGGTGATAGTTTTCTCGGACCACGGCGCGTTGAGACATTTGATGAAGAAGAAGGAGTGCAAACCAAGATTGCTTCGATGGATCCTCTTGCTTCAAGAATTCGATCTCGAAATCAAGGACAAAAAGGGATGCGAGAATCTCGTGGCGGACCATTTGAGTCGGCTTCCATTGAAGATCGAAGATCTCGTTTCGATTCGCGAGGAATTCCCCGAGGAACACGTTCTCGCGGCCCAAGTCGAAGCACCATGGTACGCCGACCTAGCAAACTACATCGTCACGAAGAAATTTCCCTCGAACTTCTCCAAGACGCAACGCGACAAGATGAAAAGTAACGCGCGATTCTACGTTTGGGAGGACCCGATCTTATTTCGCATTTGCGCCGATCAAGTAATTCGAAAATGTGTGCACCAAAGTGAGGTACAATTTATTCTTTCTTTTTGTCATACATTACAATGTGGTGGACATTTCGGTATCGCACGTACCACACACAAGGTACAAGAATGTGGATTTTATTGGCCAACCTTGCATAAAGACGTTGCGAACTTTGTGAAAGGTTGTGAAAATTGCCAAAAGACGGGGAACTTGAGCCGAAGAAATCAAATGCCCCTCAATTCAATCTATGTGTGTGAACCATTCGATGTTTGGGGCATTGATTTCATGGGCCCGTTTCCATCGTCTTTTGGCTATACTTACATTTTGTTGTGTGTAGATTACGTGACCAAATGGGTAGAGGCGGTACCAACCAAGCATGCGGATTCGAAAACGGTGGTGGACTTTTTGAAGAAGAATATCTTTCAACGATTCGGCATACCAAGAGTTCTTATAAGCGATCGAGGATCCCATTTTTGCAATCGATATCTCCAAAGCCTCCTCGAGAAATACCATGTGAGCCATCGAACCTCAACCGCGTATCATCCTCAAACGAACGGCCAAGCGGAGGTTTCGAACCGAGAAATCAAGTCCATTTTGGAGAAAGTTGTGAACCCGACACGTAAAGATTGGAGTGCTCGACTAGGTGACGCACTTTGGGCGTATCATACCGCCTTCAAAACGCCAATAGGTATGACTCCTTTCAAACTCGTGTACGGAAAAGCGTGCCATTTACCGGTCGAGTTAGAGCACAAGGCCTTTTGGGCGATCAAGCAATTTGCCCTCGACTACCCAAAGGACGCATCGGCGCGTAAGCTCCAATTACTCGAGCTAGAAGAATTCCGGCAAGAGGCCTACGACAATTCGAGCTTGTGCAAGGCAAAGGCCAAAAGATTTCATGACCGAATGATTCAAAAGAAAGATTTTCATGTGGGGGAAAGAGTGTTGTTATTCAACTCTCGTCTCAAACTTTTCCCCGGGAAACTTCGGTCTCGATGGATCGGCCCTTTTGTGGTCACCAATGTGACTACATTTGGGGTTGTCGAAATTCGAAGCGAGGAAACGAACAAAACGTTCAAGGTAAACGGCCATTGAATCAAGCACTACCATGCAAACTTCGAAACCGGGTGGATGGAGGAGCAAGCTCTAGAACCCGAAGACACCTCACAATGATGAGCTCGGCCAAGTCGAGCTCAAGACGTTAAACAAGAGCGCTAGCGAGGGAGGCACGCCCACGCATCAAAGGTTGTATCTCTCTATTATCCCTCTTTTTGGAATTTTCGATTTTTATACTTGAGGACAAGTAATCTCTAAGTGTGGGGGGGTAACATACAATCTTTGACCTGTATGAGCCCAATTAAAATTTTAAAAATCAGGGAAAATTTGAAAAATTGTGATCTGGCTAGCAACTCCGTTGTAACCGACCTCAATGTCCGTTATAACGGACTATATAGAAATTTGAAAATCTGGTTGGCGCCAGACATTCCGTTGTAACGAAGGCAAACTCCGTTGTAACGGAGTAAAAATACCGTTGCAACGGACACGAAAAACACATGAAATTGCGTTGCAACGGTAAATTCACGAAATTTGCCAGAACTATGCCCGTTGTAACGGACATCAATGTCCGTTGCAACGGACTTGCTCAGAATTTTCAAAATTTGTTACGGCTAGTTCTCCATTATAACGCAGTTAGTACGTTGTAACGGACCTCAATGTACGTTGTAACGGACTTAAAAATTGCGTTATAACGGAATAGTTTCTGGCATGTTTCCTTTTCTAATTGAAATTTTCGAATATTTAACATTATTTTTGAACCCTGAGCATCAATAATAATCAAGTCAAGCATAAAATGCATAAAAAGAGTTTTCTCCACTTCATTGAATTATATTGTTGGTTTTTAAACGAATTTTCACCGAACCACCATTTTTACTCTCAAAATTTTAATTTTACATAATATTTGAAGAATTGTGGTTGAAATCTTTAAGAGATTCTTTCGGGGATTCAAGCCCTAATCAATATTTTCACAAATTAATGAGTTTTTGACAATTTGATCGATCCTCGATTTACATGACACACCATTTTTCAATAAATAAACCCATTTTGAACTTGGAAGTTCTAAAAAGTTTTGTTTGAACCAATTTAGTAAGTTTTGCTTAAATCTTAAAAATTGACCATTTGCACTTAAAGGGCCCGACCGTTCATGGGGATTCGAAATTACACTAACGGGAACCAATTTGCGCTCAAAGCTTGATTCGATGAGCTCATGCACCTTGATTAAGTAATGAGTGGTGTGAGTCATGACCACTTGTTGGCTAAAGGGGTGCATGAGTCGTAGTAAACCAAAGTAGCCGGTTCTTGGTGTGAGTCATGATCAAGAGTCGATGCGAAAAAGTTTTCTACAATCACGGATTAAAGCGCTTTCGATTGTCGAGTCCGTGCGATTGATTAAGTAATGAGTGGTGTGAGTCATGACCACTTGTTGGCTAAAGATTGCGCGGATCCATGGGGTTTACTAAGTAATGAGTGGTGTGAGTCATGACCACTTGTTATCCCAAAGGACACACATGGGGACCATCGAAAGCAATAACGAACAAAAGAAAAGAAATAAAAAGAACAAAAGAAAAGAAGAAAAGAAATAAAAGAATAAAAAGGAAAGAAAAGGAGTTCAAAAATCGAGCGCAAGTTGGAAAAATTTAGTAGAAATCGAAGATGAACCAAGTACTAACGTACCGAACGGTTTAAAAGTGACAAATTACATTTAAGAAATGATTTTTGCAAAACGGAAAAATTGGTTTTCACTAATGCTTTTTCATGATAATCCTTGTGAATTGTGGAGTGAAAAGAATTGAATGATGGTGTTTAATCATATTTTTCGGTTGAGATCCTTTGCTCTAGTAAACTCTTCGAATTGTGAAATTTATTGAAATAGATTCTAAATTTGATCAAACTATATTTCTCTCAATATTAGTAATCATGATGAAATGAGAGTACCCCAATTTGCTTTGTGAAATTAGTTTTTGAACCAACAATATAACTTCAACAAAATCTTATGCAATTCTCTCTTATGTTTGACTTTTATACACTAATTGATCGAGGACGATCAAGGATTTAAGTGTGGGGGTATTTGATGTGAGGCAAATAAGGCACAAATTTAATGCTTAATTTGGGCATTTTAGCCCTTGTGAAGAACAATTCTATATAATTTATTAATCATATTTGAGATAACATGAATATTTCTTCACTAAGTGTGTTTTATTGCTTAATCACAGGAATTAGAAGAAATTTCTGGGAATTTGGAGAGTGTAGTTGTCTCCAACACGTCAAGAGGAGTGAAAACGATATATTATACCGATACATTCGGTACATGAATAAGACGGGAGGCAAACAATTATCATGATACAAACTTACACAAAAGTCTACACGAAAACCACTCAATCCTTAGCCCTTATCCTGCCCACCTACCTTCGGTGGGAATTACCTCATTACCCTCAATCCTCTCCACCAACTCGTGGCCAATAAGAAGACTCCATGAGTGCTATAAATATGACCACAAGGGCCACGAGTTTGGGACGCTCTTTTATGCCCATTCTCTCTCTCTCTCTCTCTCTCTCTCTCTCTCTCTCTCTCTCTCTCTCTCTCTCTCTCTCTCTCTTAAGCAAGTCCAAGAACCTTCAAGAACATGCAAGAATTGCAAATACGAACGATAATTTTCTAAAATCAATCACCGAATAGAAGCTCACTTCATTCGGTGAATTGGTTTACACTTCGACGAAGATCGAACGATAATTTTCTTCATCCGAATCCGCGCAAGCAAGGAGTCAAGCTTACTCTATTCCACTCGGGAGCTTTCTTCCAATTGGACTTCTTGCAAATCTCGAATTCACTCAACCGGTACGAAGCTCTCTTCTATTGGCGGGTGGATTGGTACGAAAGGAACGTGTTGTGCGAGTTGTCTAGCTCACTAGCATATCAAAACAACAAGGAAGGCATCCAAGACGAGGCTCGGAGCTCACTTCATCTCTCTAGGTGTTTTCTTTCCTTTCTTGTAATTCTTGTAGTCTAAATTTGAATTGGATTTGTGTAAAGAATTCTCGGTTTAATGAATCTTTAGTTTCTTGTTTACTTGAATCAAATCCTTGTTGGTGTTTTTACTTGATCTCTTGCTTTTAATTACTGCCTTGAACTTAGTTTAAATCTCCCTTAGTTCAATCTCAAAACAAACCTTCAATTCAATCCTCAATTCAAATTACAATTTCGAAATCCAGAACAAGTTCCGTTGTAACGGAATCCAAGTCCGTTGTAACGGACATTTCGGTTTGTACCTGACTTTCAGTCTGTTGGTACTCCGTTGTAACGCACTTTACTTCCGTTGTAACGGACCAGCGAGGAAAAGCATTCAATAGCACTCATACTAGTGCGTTGTAACGGACATACAAGTTCGTTGTAACGGATCAACCAATCCGTTATAACGCTACTTCTATCCGTTATAACGGACTACCTCTTTCCGTTGTAACGGAATTTCCTCCATTGTAACGGACCTTCATATCAATTCCTGTGTTAACATTACCCTAATGTCCGTTGTAACGGAACCTTTTTCCGTTGTAACGGACTTGAAAGAAATACAGTTTCGGATCAACCGTAAAAGTGTACACGTGGATGAACGAATGTAAGCGTACATTTGGAGCCATAACTTTCAGTAAGAAAATCCGATTTGAATGGTTCAAATTGGGTTAGATAGATAATTAGATTATCTATAACCTTCATGTAGAAATATATTTCATATGAACGAAGTATCGGTGTCGTTTATGTGAAATACCGAAAGGGTGCAATAGTATGACATACAGTTAGTAAAACAGTCATAACTTTTGCATACGAACTCCAATTGGGCTGGGCCAAATTGGGTTTTGTAGATAATTAGATTATCTACAACTTTCATGTCAGGTGATTTTCTGTCAGAGAAATTTATCAATTTCGTCTGGACAGAATACTGACCAGGTTCATGCAGTTTTCTGTGTGAAAGGGTGTATATTGGATATACATGCCTTTTGGCTAATCCTAATCCTATTAGATATAAATAGGATACTTTCTCTCTCCTCACAATACAATTCAATCAGAATTATTTTGCCAAATACACAAGAAAAAGAGCAAATTCAGATTTGATCTTTCGTGAGTGAAAAGGTACGAAGAGAGAGAAATCGAGAAAGGAGTTTCTCGAGTAATAGAGAATCGATTAGATCGAGCAAGTTCGCCGGTGCATCGTCTAGGCAGGTGCATCCACGACCGACGTCTTACGAATCACCGTGGATACAAGTAGAGGAGTGACGTTTGTGACTCTTCGATTGTGATCGACTCGAGTAAGAAAGACGATAGAAACGCTTGGATACACGAGGACGAAGTCGAGTGAACCGGCGTAGCAAACGATTGGTGAAGGACGCGTGGTGTGGGACGCGCGGATTGTCACCAACGTGACAGGAAATAGAAGGCGGCGATCAACCCTTCGTGTGCCATCAATTTGGCACTGGTATAGATCTATCCTTCTATTTCGCATCGTACCCTCAAAGTCGTGGCGTGATCTCGGGAATCGGGGAATCGGACCGGGCCTTCATTCCGCTGCGCGGGCCCGGGGTCGAGGATATTCCCTTCAGTGGTATCAGAGCGATCGCCATCGATTCGAGGGTCGAATCATAGTCGTATATTAGATATACGCACGGGTTATCAAAGTTCGTACCCGTTTGCATGATGTTACATATAGAGAAAGTCAAATTCCGTTAAAATCACAAGTGGAATTCGCTAGAGATCGATCAAAAGTTGATTGCGAGTATCTAGGAATGATCGTGAAAAAGTTTCATGATTTATCGTTTTAGAAACGAGCGAAAACGGACGAAACGGCAAAATCTGCAGAAAGTTAGAATACGAAACAGTGAGTAAAACTAAGATAATTTTCAGTGGAAAACTCCAAATTGATTGGATCAAATTGGCGTAGTTATATAATGAGATTATCTATGACTTTGATACATAAAGTTTTTCCATTTGAACGAATTATCAATGTCGTTTTTATGGAATACTGAAAGGGTGCGACTGTTTGACATACAGAGACTAAAACGTCCGTATATGTCGCATCGAAACTCCAATTGAGTCCAATCCAATTGGGTTAATTAGATAATAAGATTATCTAGAACTTTCGTTCACGTTCAAAGTCGGTTGGAACAATTTAATATTTTTGTTTCAACAGAATACTGAAAAGGTGTCTGTAGTTTTCTGGTTGAAAAGGTGTATATTGGATATACTTACCTTTTCGTTTGTTCGTATTTTACTAAAACTGGTATAACTTTCAGTAGAAAATTCCGATTTGAATGGTTCAAATTGTTTTAGTTAGATAATTAGATTATCTAGAACTTTCATGTTGTAATATATTTTATTTGAGCGAAGTATTAGTGTCGTTCTAATGAAATAACGAAAGGGTGCAGAAAAACAGTTTTCTGCCGCCCCGGGGGCAGTTTTTGGCGCCCCGGACGCGTCCCGGGCGAGGTTTTCTCGCGCCCCACGGCCCCTGCGTTACAACGGATGGGGCAGTCCGTTATAACGGACCCTTCTCTGGATGCTGTTTTTGTTTTCGCGATAACTTTGGCTACAAAACTTTGAATTTTGAGTTCTTTATATCGATTTGATCGGCATCAAACATACTAGCATATAGGACAAGTAATTATTTAGAATAATAAATTTACCTAATTAAATCATATGCATTTATAAAATCTTGTGATAGTGATATAATATGATTATGTCACGAATTAGAAACATGCAATGGCATGATCCCTCATAATATTTTAAGTCATGGAAATGCCTTCCATATCCACAACTACCGAGTTCGGTGTTACGTTTCACGTGGGTTCAGGCTAAAGTCGGGCACGTGATATTGAAACAATCGAAAGGGTGGCAAGCGTTAAATCAGGACTTGTGAGGCACAGGCTAAAGTCGACTCACTAGTAGCTTATTTGAACGATACGTTGGATATGGTTGTGACTTAACCGTCCAGGCCAATCAGATTGGAGTTCGGGGTATAGATAGGATGCACACACGGAACTGGGATTGTATGGGATACGATCCATCACCGAAATCCTATAAAGGTTCAAGAGTCGTATTGGATACGATTGGATATAATCCTACCTAAATAACGGGATCCCACCCGATAGGCTAAAGTCACTTGTGGGAGGAACGGAAATATGGGTCTTGAGTGTTATGGACTTGGAGTCCCGTATCGGTATGAGGGTTATCGATACGATAAAATAACACTATCATATAATCATCATATAAGCATATAGATTAAGTACGCACGGTTAGGAGTTAATCTTCATCATCCGTTTAGAATTATGTTTTCAAGCAACACCAAAAATATCGATGAGATCGATATGATAGATAGCTTTTGGGCCGGAATTACCGTTATTAACCTTGATAGTCAAAGAATAGTTCTTAGACTTAAAGGAACGTGTTGGACACGGAAATGGTAGATTCGGGGCTCGAGGCTCGAGGCATTGGCTTTAGAGAAAGCCGGGTTCGATAAACTTTAAGAAGGAATCGAACGATATTACGTGCCTTGTGGTGGCATGTATAGACGCATATTTCTCAAAATTGTTTTGAGAATTCGGGTGTATATGAAAGTAAAACACAACGCTCATGAAATAGTTTCAAGAGCTAGAACGCGTTGAATGGTTCGATGCGGCTCAAAGAGTAGGTTAATTTTGAGACGCCTTATGGGTCTTTGATTAACACTCGTGTGTTGATGGTACGAGATTTGATCTTCGTGACCGAATATCATATGCATTCGATAGATAAGTCGAACCCGAAATTGCATATGATGCGATGTAAATTTGAATAGGAGATGCTTGGTGTGTCCGGGGAATCCAAAGCATAGAGATGCATGGATGTCCTTGTAATTCAAAAGCGGGATCGAAAGAAATGTATGTCTAAGGGTATTTTGGGAAAATGTTTTCCAAAACAGAAAGTTCGGACAAGGAGTTGTTCAAACTAGTGACTCAAAGAATGGTGAAATCCGAGGAGGATTAAACCAAAAGGTTGATTGCTTCTTTTGGCATTGCCGTCTTGGCCATATAAACGAGATTCGCGTATAGATTCCATATGATGGATTGCTAGAATCATTCGAATTAGATTCGATTGATTAATGCGATACTTATTTATTAGGCAAGACGACAAAGGGCATCATTCTCCAAAGGTTGGAGAAAGATCCAACGAATTATTGGAACTTACATTCACATGTAGATCGATAAGTTCCGAGGCAAGAGGAGGCTATCAGTATTTTGTTATGTTTATGGACGGTTAAAGTAGATCTGGAAATATCTATTTAATGCGTGCCGAAACGGAGACTTTTGAAAGGTTCAAAGAGTTTCAAAAACGAAATACGAAATCAACTAAGCAAGAAAATCAAAACTTTTCGATAGGATCGAGAAGGCGAGTATTTGAGCTAAACCTTTCGATAGGATCGAAGAGGCGATATTTGAGTTATGAATATTGATGATCATTTATGATTGTGAAATCGTTTCACGATTGTCTTCATTTGGAACATTGAGATGTGTCCGAAAAGAGGAAATGAACGCATGTTGGACATGGTTCGATAAATGATAAGTCAATAGGATCTCCCAAAAAATATTTTGGGAATATGCCCTTGAGACAGCGGCACTAATGAATGGTTGCATATAAGATATGGACCATAAACCTTCTAATCGGTACAAAAGACGCCATATGAGATATGGATCGGAATGGTTCCGAAGTTGTCACTTGTACAGATTTGAGGATGTCAGTGTATTTCGAAATTTGTTTCGGTTAAACTCAATCCCAAATCTGAAAATTGTTCGTTTATCCTTAAGGAAACTAAAGGGTATTAGTTCTAACGTCCCGACGAAAATGAGATTTTCGTGGCTCGAAGAGATGCCTTCTTGGAGGAGGACTAGATGCGCACAAGTTTGGAACTTGGTGCCATTTATCTCTATGCGGGTTAGTGGGAGTAGAATAAATCTCGAAAGAGTTCGAGATTTGAAAATGAACATTGTACCGATGAAAGTTGACATGGCTTCATCAAGAGTCGATGAACGCAAGTCGAACACACAAAGGAATTTTTCGTAGATCAAGTAGGCTATATCATAAGCCGGTAAATACGGATTTATCGTGGCTAATGATGATAGATCGAAATCATATGATGATTCGATATCCTACAAGGATGCTATGAAAAGTTGATTCCACATGACATGGTGTCATGAAATCTGAGATTCGATCCATGTGAATTATCAAGTTTAGAACTTGATTTCATTACTTTCTGGGTTAGACCCGTGAAATGTGAGTGGGTTTTTCAAGATGAAGAACCGACATGGATAGGAATACGCATATATGTAAAGCGAAGCTTTTTGCGAAGAGTTTCATGCAATTCATAGTCGGACTATGAAGAAACGTTTTCGCTTGTTGCCATGCTTTCCCATTCTCGAAATTCTGCTTGCCATGGTCGCGTATTATGACTATGTGATGTGGCAAAATGGATGTCAAAACCGAATTTCTTGACAGAAATTTTATGAAAGGATGTGTACTTGACACAACCTTACGGTTTTGTCGATTCATAAGAATCGGGGATAAGATATGCACGCTTTAACGATCCATATGATGGATTAGAGAAAGCTTCTCGGAATTGGAATATTCGTTTTGACAAAATTATAAACTGTTATAAAATTGTCGAAACGAATGGAAACTTTGTGTACACATGAAGGTTAGTGGGAGCTGCGTTATATTTCTTGTAACAACAAAGGATTTAGACGAGACCGCTTATGAATTAAGCGTGAAGATCTATAGGATAGATCTAAGAAGTTCCTCGTTCTATGTTATAGCACATATATCGACATACTGTTGAAAATGGTTTTCAACATGTAAACTCCTTGGAGGAGTTAAATCGAAATGTCGAATGGCAGAAATTTTCAACGGCTCGATGTGAGACATCAAGCAGCGCGAAAAGTAATAATATGATGCCTTACATTTGATGTTAGGATCTATTATATCTGTCATGATATGTATATGGCTATCTGTCATACAAATATAGCGTCTAGTTCACCGTCAATAAAATTCATGGGAATCACATGAGTTTGAATGTAATTCGATTACATGAGACTAACTCTTGTGAATGTATAATGGTTATACAAATATATACATAATGGTTATGTATATTTAAACCCATCGGGATTTGTATTGATAGAGGTGAAGTTTATCCTTGAATACTTTGCGAAAGAATTCAGGATTAATTATCTATAATGGTGTGGAGGACGTGTTGGTTATAAAGAGTTATAACAAACAACAGTTTCCAAAGATTAAGCACGTCCAAATATGTAGCACGACTTTCGATCACAAAGTGTGTACATGTTTTGCTTAAATGAAAACACGGTTATGTGGAAAGGTTCCACAAGACCAATAGTTTATGATTCTATTTACGGAGGCGAGTATATTGCGGTTATTAATCGCAAAACGAAGTGGTATGGATCAAGGATACATGACCAAACTCTAGTAGTCACGAGTTATCGGATTTATGGTTGTTTATTGCGTGAGACGCAATAGTACAAGCCAAAAATGCCGAGGTCACAACCACTTCTAGCCAATACTCAGAAAATTTCATTTGATCCATGAAATTTTGTGAAAAGATGTGATCGTAGGTATTGGAAATGTTCCAATCCTGATGATGATTAACACTAGCGGGAACTTGCAGACCCGTTTACAAAACCGCTCTCTCTAGTCGCGCGTGACTGTCATGCGATGACTATGGGTATGGAGATACCTAGAGGAGGAAGAAGAGAGTAGAATGTACTTATCTAATACGATAGTCCTCGCAGGTTATGGGTATGGAGATACCCATAGGTAAACGTTGTATCACCCAAATACTTAGTCCATATGAATGCATCCCTTTTAAAAATTTTGTTTACTCAAATTAATATGCATTCACCTTATATGAAAACTGTGTGCTGGGTTGTGTAATATGATTGTTACATGAACCTTGATTCGAACTTGTGTGGACGTCGACACGGTTGAGGACCATGTGCAGCAAAACCGTCACACTTAAAGTGTCATTTCTAAACATCCCTAGTCGCGGATCAGCTTGCTTAAGAGAGAAGCATTTCTATTATTAGATAATAGACTGAACGCGTACACTAGTACGTTTGCCGAGGAGATGATTATGTTTTGCTAATCATGGGACAAGGTGCTTGTCGAATCGGGAACGTAAATATATGTTAGGTTACATGTATTGGATATGACCGAAGCCGCGAGTCCATGACATGGTTTAGTCATTATAGATGGACTTGCGACGGATGGGGTTTTAGGTTCTTCATACTTGAGGGGATCATTGATTGCGTTACGTGCGTAACACAATGCTTTGATATGATCTTACGCTCACCGTAACAGGGAGTTAAAAGGGTCATCATTGGGTATTGTCCGAAACACGGAATTCAATGTGAGTCTCCAAGATAGGAATTGTTTATTCCGAAAGGAAGAGATATCTCTTAGGCGCCGCTCGATGAGTCGATTAACGAAATCTCTGGCCAGAGTCAATGATATTAATGGTTAATATCGATTGAAATTTGTTAAATCAACTCGGAATCGGGGAATAAGTATAGTTAATCAAATTATAAGGATGACTATAACCATGCCTTTTGATTAACGGATATCGCAAACAAGAGAACTAGTAACCGCTATTCGAGATAGGCACAATGATCACAATCATTATTCGTTTAACATGGGTAGCTATGATGGAGTGACTAGATCCCGCTCATGAGCTTGTAGGCATTGGAAACAACCTACTGCCATCGTTAAGTCGAACCTACATGGTCACACAACGAGTCGTACTAAGTCGGGCTTGATCATAAAATCGACACATTGGATGTGCATAGCTTGGTATTTGATACGCGAGCTATATTCTCTAAAATCGTGCATATTGGATATGCATGAGTACCTTTTAGGTAGATCTGAAATTGAGTGGGAGACTGAAAGAAATACAGTTTCGGATCAACCGTAAAAGTGTACACGTGGATGAACGAATGTAAGCGTACATTTGGAGCCATAACTTTCAGTAAGAAAATCCGATTTGAATGGTTCAAATTGGGTTAGATAGATAATTAGATTATCTATAACCTTCATGTAGAAATATATTTCATATGAACGAAGTATCGGTGTCGTTTATGTGAAATACCGAAAGGGTGCAATAGTATGACATACAGTTAGTAAAACAGTCATAACTTTTGCATACGAACTCCAATTGGGCTGGGCCAAATTGGGTTTTGTAGATAATTAGATTATCTACAACTTTCATGTTAGGTGAGTTTCTGTCAGAGAAATTTATCAATTTCGTCTGGACAGAATACTGACCAGGTTCATGCAGTTTTCTGTGTGAAAGGGTGTATATTGGATATACATGCCTTTTGGCTAATCCTATTAGATATAAATAGGATACTTTCTCTCTCCTCACAATGCAATTCAATCAGAATTATTTTGCCAAATACACAAGAAAAAGAGCAAATTCAGATTTGATCTTTCGTGAGTGAAAATGTACGAAGAGAGAGAAATCGAGAAAGGAGTTTCTCGAGTAATAGAGAATCGATTAGATCGAGCAAGTTCGCCGGTGCATCGTCTAGGCAGGTGCATCCACGATCGACGTCTTACGAATCACCGTGGATACAAGTAGAGGAGTGACGTTTGTGACTCTTCGATTGTGATCGACTCGAGTAAGAAAGACGATAGAAACGCTTGGATACACGAGGACGAAGTCGAGTGAACCGGCGTAGCAAACGATTGGTGAAGGACGCGTGGTGTGGGACGCGCGGATTGTCACCAACGTGACAGGAAATAGAAGGCGGCGATCAACCCTTCGTGTGCCATCAATTTGGCACTGGTATAGATCTATCCTTCTATTTCGCATCGTACCCTCGAAGTCGTGGCGTGATCTCGGGAATCGGGGAATCGGACCGGGCCTTCATTCCCCTGCGCGGGCCCGGGGTCGAGGATATTCCCTTCAGGACTATCTTCTGTGAATTTTCTTTGCTATTTATTGTCTAGTTTCGATTTAATCTTTGACGCAATTGCTCCCCGTGGAACGAATCTATACATTTGCCACTGTACAAACATAGATTACAAATTTTGTTGATTGTTCGGGATTTTTACAACGACATATTAAGAACACGCCAAAAACCCGCTCATCAACTGTGCTCCCCCTTTCCCATCATTTCTTTCTCTTTCCCCTCCTTGTCGTGTCCCTCCACTTTCCAAGATGTTATTTCCATCACCTTACACCCCTCCTCATTAATGTCTTCATTAAATGAGGCATTAATAGCTCCTTTCACATCCCTTTTTCCTTCAACCCTTACATCCTTGTCAGATAGCATAAGAACTTTCGGTTCCCTAGGAATAAACTCACTCCTATTCATCATCATTTCCTTATTGGATCCATGTTGATCCAATAAGAAGGTTGTTTCGATCCGATCCGCTTCCATTTGCCTTTTCTTCTCGGGTATGAATTTTCTCGCGGGTTCGTCAGTTCGGATCTTGTCCTCACTTCCTCCTCCCATCAGAATTGATACCGGTTTTGTAACCCAGCGGGTTATCGGGGTTTGTTTGAGAGTTTGCGTGTTGTCATGTTTCGGCTTCTTAAGACCCACGGTTTCAGTTTCTTGGTTCGGTTGCATGGCTAAAAAATTGGCGACTAACTTGATGATCTCGGTGATCCCGATTGTTTCCTTCTCGGTGAAAATAATCGGAGCAAGGGCGTCCTTTGCTCTAGATGGAGGTGAATCTTTCCATATGGATTGGAGATAATTTTTCCAATTCTTGCCGCCAATATTCTCTAGGTCAAGCTCGGTTTGTGTAGCATTTGTTGCTGATGGTTGTCCATGGTCCTCGCTTGCCGCCAAATTATTGTAATTATTAGAGGCATTTAATCATGAAACTTGACGTGAAATAATAAACAATTAATTATACTCGGTCTAATATTAATATGACGAATGATAAGAATCAATATCATTAATATACAATGAAGTGGTGTTCTAAAAATACTCAAAATTTAATTGTAAAATGAGTACATAAATGCGGACAAAGAACACTATGACCATAAGAAACCACGGTTTGGTGGTACGCACATGGTTCAGTTTATTTGGAAGCGCACCGGTCGAATTCGGTTTAATCAGTTTGGTTTTACGGTTCAGTTATGATGAAAAATTGATATTATCTGGTTTATTCGGTTCGGTTCAGTTTTGGTGTTTTGAAAATCGATTAAACCGTACCAACCCAACTACGTTATAGTTTTCCAAAAAAAAGATTAAAATTTTAAATTATAATATTACAAATAATATAATTATATTTTATTTGATTTGTTAATAAATTTTTTTAATAAAATTTAAAATTTAAAGCTATAAAATTACCTATTCGGTTCAGCCGAATAAACTGAATTTGTTCGGTTCAACCGAATAAATCGAATTTGTTCGATTCAATTGAATAAGAATTCAGTTTGTTCAGTTCAGTTTTAAATCGGTTCAAATTTAGTTTAGTTCAGTTCAGCTTGAATCTAATTCGGTTTGGTTTATAAATTATTTTGGTCTTATTCTATTCGGTATGAACCAAACCGCCATAATGCCCTCCGAACTAGGATTAATCAATGATATAAATTTTGTCACATATTAATATATAATAGTTTAAATGATTATTTGACGTCGCACAAAAATATTGTACAAAGTTAAGGGAAAGATAAGGATTTGGGTTAATTGGATGATATTAAAAAAAAAAATGGACCAAAAGACAGCGCTATATTTTATATTTAATTTTGCTGAACCGTTGTTAATATTTTTTATTTGTTTGAAAAGTCTCTATAAGTATTTTTTTTAACATGTACAACTTAAAAAAGACAATTTGAGACTACATGTTAATTTTAATATTTCATTTCAATATTTGTTTCACGAAAAATTAATATCAAATAAAAAAACAACGATAAAATAAAATTATGCACTTGGAAAATATCTTGGTAAAATGTTCATTCTTTTTCTTTATGTATTTTTATAATTATTTTATTTTGCTTTTGACATTAACTAGTAAGAAAACTATATATTTATTTATTATTAATAATTATGTTAGTATGTATTAATCATATGTTTACTATATGTCCGGGCATAAAATTTAACATAATAAACTACATCTAATTTACTTAGTGTTGAAATATGTAATTATTATGTATTAATATAATTACTGGTAATAAATTAATGTATAAATATCATATAAGTCAGTGTTAAAAATAAAAAAATCTTGAAAGTATTAAAAGTATATGTAAAAATTGAATGAACAATAAAAGTAGCGGCTAAAATAATATCGTCGTGTCAAGATATTACCCCGGAGCATAACTTTTGTACGTTGTTTTTATTTTTTCATTGATTTTACGTTTTCAAGAAAATATAATAAAGATAATATGAAAATTACATAAATATAACATAATATTGCATAGTATTTTTTTAAATTAGTATGTGCCAAAGAATTATTTATAAAAATTTTAAATTGGTAAAAAAAAATATGAAAATAGATTTGGTAAAATAAAATATGAAATATAGAAATATATGTTTGACTCCTACAAGCATATCCATACAAATATTTCAAAATTTTCAGAAAAATAAGGGTCTTTTTCTAGAGTTCCCATTAAATGAAATTTCATGATTACTTACCTGACAGAGCCAATCAGAACTGACAGGGGATAAAATGTGGGACCTACTGAATAGTTTTTTTTTTTTTGTTGAAGAAAATAAAATAGGCTCTTAAGTCCTATTTCTATTGTTTTTTATATATATCAATAAGTTCATACAATTATGAGAGTATTTGACCTACATATGTATGAAAAAAACTAATCCTAAATACCCTCAATTACTAATTGCTTGAACTTAACCTAATACATATACTAATCCTAGACAGGATTTTATAAAGCCATCACTCAAAATCCTAAATATTCAAGGAATCAATTCCTGGATTTTATAAAACCATCACTCATAATCCTGAATATTCGAGAAATCTATTCCTGGATTTTATAACCTAAGTATAAAAGGTTTATTTTCTCTTCTCATTTCTTTCCGAAAACCCTTGAGGCCTGTTCGGCAATGGATGGAATAGGGAATATAATGGAATAGAGAATAGTTTGTATTCCTTTGTATTCCATTTTTGTTCGGTGAAGAATTTGAAATACAGTCAAAGGTTAAAATATACAAACTAGTATCATTGACCAAAATGCCCTTCTTATATTTTATGAATACTAGTGATCACTGATCAACACTTATCAATAAATTAATACTAGTGATCAACACTTATCAATAAATTTGAAATACATGCATATATTTTTTCAGTACTAGTGATCAACACTTATCAATAAATTAATACTAGTGATCACTGATCAACACTTATCAGCAAAACTATTAAGAAATACTTAACAAAAATTCAGTACAAGTCGCGATAAAACAAACAACAACGACAACAACAATAATAATAATAATAATTAATGACACAAAAAAATTTTCAATCAAAGTACAATATTAAAATAATTATAAAGGATATTTTGGACAGTATCTACGGAACGATTGAAATTAGTACCAATGGTCCTCATATTTGATGCATGACCAAGGATGTGTAGGAACATGCCGACTTGTTCTTCAATTGTTACTTGTCGAGTGTCGACGATTCCTTTTGCCATCACTTTCCCGCACAAGGTTTGAAACTTGGTTTTGTTCATTCGAAAATGATTGTATGGCCTTGTTGAATTATCATTTAATATATTCATAACATAATCATATCCTGAGTAGAGTCGGCTATTAGCTTCTTCGTGTTGAGGTGTCGTTGAAGCACTTGTAAAAAATTAAGATTCATCATCGGCATTGAAGAAGTCCATGATTTCTTCTTCTGTTAATTCATCCATGTTGCCTACATAATCAATAAAAAAAATTAAAAATACTAAAGAAATTAATAATTTAGTTGCAGTAAACAATTCCTAATCTAGTTGCATATATTAAAATTACTAATTTCATACCACTAACATCACCACTAATCTAGTTAGGGGTGGGCAAATGGTTTGGTTTATTTGGGAACCGAACCGAACCGATTGAATTCGGTTTAATCGGTTCGGTTTTTCGGTTTATTTGGTTCGGTTCGGTTCAAAAATTGATATCGTTCGGTTTATTCGGTTCGGTTCGGTTTTGGTATTTCCAGAACCGATTAAACCGAACCGACCGATTAACACTATTTTTTACTTTTTTATTATGTTCATTTAAAAAAAAAATAATACTGTAAAATTAAAAATAACGATAAATATATTTTATATGATATGTTTTTATATTTTTTTACTAAATACCACTTGAATCTTAACATTATAAAACTTCTAATTCGGTTCAACCGAATAAACCGAATAAGAAATTCGGTTTATTCGGTTCGGTTTTAAATCGGTTCAAGTTTTATTTGGTTCGGTTCGGTTTGAATCTAGTCCGGTTCGATTTAATTCGGTTTGCTCTTATTCGGTTCGGTTCGGTTCGGTTCAACCGAATGCCCATCCCTAAATCTAGTTGCATTGAAGGGGTCATAAATTCATCAGCATTGAAGGGGTCATAAATGTGCAAAATTTGCATCTTCACAATACTAATCTAGTTGCAGTAAACAATTCAATGTAAATATTTTCGAGAGGTGCAAAATTGGTACCCACTGCCTAATTAAAGATCTAATCTGAAATGCTTGATGTATTTGATCGATACTACATATACATTTCAAAAAAGAAAAAATAATTCTTGAGTCAAGCATTTCATCGAACATCTAGTATGCACATTAAATTCAAGCAATACCAAGTAATTTTTCTATGTAAACCAAATAAGCCCTTTTCAATGATCTACAAACTGAGTTTTCGTATTTTACTGATGAATCAAAAGAAGAATAGTAACCTGAAGAATTCACGAAGAGAAAAGATGAAGAACAAACGGAACAAAATAGTGTGAAAAGGGATCTCTATAGATAGACAAAAATGAGCACATTTAGTTGGTGATATCAAATCGACGATGCCGCCGGCGAATCGTCTGAAAGGTCTCCTAGAAAGGGGGTGAGAGAGGAGGTATTTGTGTTGGGAAGAAAGGAGACTACAATAGTTAAAAATTATATTTATTGTCGCACAGTCAAAGAAATGGAATAGAAAAGGGCAATTTGGTCATAAAATTTAGTCTATTCTATGGAATAGAGAAAGTCCACTAAATCATGTATTTATTCCAACATAATCCAAGGTTGTTCGACAGGAATAGAACGGATTAGATGCTCTATTCCCTTATTCCATGCTATTATGTAGGTGCCGAACAGCACCTTAGGGTTTGCTTAAGCTGCCTCCTTCATGCCGCCTTCAACTCTTTCTCTCTTATCTCTTCCCCCTTTACCGATAATCTCCATTATTCCTCTACCTCAATCAGGTTCCAGTACGAAACCTAGTTCATCCAACGATTTAGCATGAGATATGATATGAGATTCGTTCTCACTCAAATCTATCCTGATTTCATCTTCTGTGTTCTGATTTGGGTTAAGAAGATAATCATCTACACTCACCATAACACCATATGAGGTATTTAACTCTCTCTCTCTCTCTCTCTCTCTTCTCGATTTAATTGGTTTTGATTTTGCTTTTTCTGTATTTGGATTTGAATTGCTTTATTTCTCTCTCTGAACCTCTCTTCTATTACTGATTTTGAATCATTCCTCCTCGTCTCTTCATTATCAGTACTGGATTTTTCAATTTCAGCACTGATAAAAATATTTTTATTCAAACACACTCTCAATTCGTTTCCAGTATAACTCCAAATATCCTTTTCTCTTTGGATATCATGGATGTTACTATTACTGGTACAACTTTCCTTACTGGTACCAGTATCAGTTAATGGCCAATTACACTATTTCAGTGGTGCATTTTGAATCTACCAAATTAATTGTTCGTGAAATAAAATGAAAAAAAGTAGTTTTGTATAGTTTTAGATTTTTTTTGTTCTTATTTTAGTCGTTCGGCAACACATGGATAGCGAAAAAAAAATGAAAGAATGAAAGAAATATTATTTTATTTTATTCCAAAATTGTTCGGAAGATTAAATATTAGAAGAGCTTAAAAAAAATTAATATTTTCTATTGTAAAAGATGAGAGAGAAAAAGAAAAATTCATCTACTACGCTTTCTTCCACCCTTCCATTTTTTTCGTGGAATAGAGTTAAAATTATTTTATTTCATTTTTTTTAATCTTGTTTGACGGAATAAAATTGTTTCTTTCACTATTTTTTATTATTCCATTATAATTTCACGTTACCGAACAAACTCATTGTGCCAAGAAAATTGCATGGAGTTTAATAGTAACTTGAGATGCATATTGGTCGCCTACTGCATACATGGCAGTTTTGTTTTTCTCTCAGAAATGTTTTCTCTTGGTTGAATACAATTATTTAGATGAAACCAACCATTTGTGAAATTCAAATAAAAAACCTAGTAGTCTAATAGTACCAATTCAAAATATGTAAAGTAATTAATATTGTATTGTGGAAAACATATGTAACAAATATTAATTCTACGAAACGAAATAGTAAAAAAATTATAATTACATGACAAAACACCACACGTTGATACTGCAGCAAGAAAAAACTAACAAGTTGATCCATTATTGGTGATTTTTTTATTGGACCATATCGTTACATTTTAAGTAAATATTGTTTGTATTCGTCTCTGGGACCATATGCATTATTAGTTTATTAAAACAGGCTCCAAGAAGATAGTTCATGGCTAAATATGGCCCAACAATATCATCATATATATACACAGAAACACACCATTTTTACTAGGGGATTCGTGCATTTCACTGGTATCATGATTTATCAAATATCATGTCTAATGAAACACACCATTTTCCATAAACGACCTAACTTTAGTAACCCGTGATATTCCACTTTTGGACCGTATGCATTATGAAAATTATACTCAGTCATCAGATTGCAACAAAAAAAAACACTAATTCTTAATTAATTCATTTAATTAACTTATGAATTAACACACATGTTGAATGATTGACATTTTAATTAACATGTATCCGGATTAAGAAATAATCATTAATATTTAAAAATCATTAATTCAATATTTATTGTTAATTGAAATATTTAAAAATTATTAATTAAATGTATTAATAGCAATATTTCAAACTGGTAAATTATCAAATATATATATAATTTATTTCAACCATTGGATTATGATATGTGACAAAATTTCGACCATTGGTTACTCATTAATTTTTTATAATCATACTTTTTTGTAACAATTTAAGTGTTCATTATTTTAAACTATGTTTTAAGCATTTTTATACATCCACATCAATCTTATATTAATAGCGTGAATTATTATTATTAGTTAGTTTTATATTATACTAAGTTTATTCAATTGTTTATCATTTCACGTCAGCATGCCACGTCATCATTTAACATAGGTTTTAACACAAAACTGACGGAGGGGGCAAACTGAATAATTTTTGAAAGTTCAGGGGGTAAAAATGCACAGTTTTTTGTTTGGGGGGTAAGTTGTACATTTCGGACAAATTTGGTGGGCAAAAGTGTACTTTTTTTTCTTTTGTTTTTCTTTCAGAAATGTTTTCTCTTGGTTGAATACAATTATTTAGATGAAACCAACCATTTGTGAAATTCAAATAAAAAACCTAGTAATCTAATAGTACCAATTCAAAATATGTAAAGTAATTAATATTGTATTGTGGAAAACATATGTAACAAATATTAATTCTACAAAACGAAATAGTAAAAAAATTATAATTACATGACAAAAACACCACACGTTGATACTGCAGCAAGAAAAAACTAACAAGTTGATCCATTATTGGTGATTTTTTTTATTGGACCATATCGTTACATTTTAAGTAAGAGAGCATATATGGTGCTCCCACAAAAGTGGGTTCAACATCCTCGATGACGTGACATGTTAAGTGAATTAATGGTTAATTGAAGATGAAAATTTAATTTTAATGGTTAATTAGTAGATACAAATCAATTAACAAACACCCCAATTAACAAATAATTAATTTTAATTAAGATTATCATAGGTACATGTGGGTTAACAGAAATTTAACACACTTGTGCCATGTCATCGAGGATGTATAACCCACTTTTTGGGGGAGGAGTATAATTTCCTTTTAAATAGTGTTTGTACTTGTCTCTTGGACCAAATCAACACATTTTAAGTACATAGTGTTTGTATTCGTCTCTAGGACCATATGCATTATTAGTTTATTAAAACAGGCTACAAGAAGATAGTTCATGGCTAAATATGGCCCAACAATATCATCATATATATACACAGAAACACGCCATTTTTACTAGGGGATTCGTGCATTTCACTGGTATCATGATTTATCAAATATCATGTCTAATGAAACACACCATTTTCCATAAACGACATAAAAATTATAAAAATTTTACTCTGTCATTGCAACAAAAAAAAACATTAATTCTTAATTAACTTATGAATTAACACACATGTTGATTGATTGACATGTTAATTAACATGTATCCGGATTAACAAATAATAATTAATATTTAAAAATCATTAATTCAATATTTATTATTAATTGAAATATTTTAAAATTATTAATTAAATGTTTTAATAGCAATATTTCAAACTGGTAAATTATCAAATATATATATAATTTGTTTCAACCATTGGACTATGATATGTGACAAAATTTAGACCATTGGTTACTAATTAATTTTTTATAATCATACTTTTTTTGTAACAATTTAAGTGTTCATTTTTTTAAACTATGTTTTAAGCATTTTTATACATCCACATCAATCTTATATTAATAGCGTGAACTATTATTATTAGTTAGTTGTATATTATACTAAGTTTATTCAATTGTTTATCATTTCACATAAGATTACATGATCAAATGTGAATCAAACGTGAATATAATGGAAAATTAAAAGTTTATATATGAAATATTAATAACTTAATATGTAATATTATAAAACATACAACATATATTAATATTATTTTTAGAAATTTAATTCTAAAAATTCATTAAATATATTTATTTTCATTTTCTTTTCATTTTGACATTCATATTAGCATACTTCATACGATATATTATAAGCGCGAGTATTTTTCTAGTGATTTTTATATTCCACTGAAAACGATCGCCTATGATTGTCCACGAACTTTGAATACACTCCGGAGTTGGCCACTGCCCGGTTGTCCGGTCCAACCATATATTATATATTTTTATATTTTCTGTCTTACATGGATAAAGATTTATTATTATTTATACTGTTTTTGTTGTTATTTATATATATTCACTATTATTTTATTCTTTTCTATATCATAAATTAAAGATTTGTTGTTATTTACACCTTTTTACTAAACCTCTTTTACTATTATTAATATCTTTTCTATACATTTCTTTCTCGAGGAAGAGTCGGATCTTTCTTTTTGATATGTTGATATTTATATTTTTTTATACTATGAAAATTTTTGTCATTGTAAAATGTGTAAATATGAAAGTGAAATATATAAAAAAAAACTACCTAAATATTTATACTTTTTCTATACTATAGATAAACTCTATTGTTATTTATATTTTTTTCATTGTAAAAGAATATAAATATGAAGTTTAAAGGTGTAAAAACAACTACTTAAATTTGAAGACGAAATATATGTTGAATGTTGCCCGAATATTAGGCCATGCATTTTAAAAACGATCGTTCGTCTAATTTTCTGCCACCGCACGTTTTACCACGTGACGGGACGTGATTAAAATGACAACCGAGGATGCAATAAGAATAGAGTGCATTAACCATCTCTTTTGTAAAAAGTACTTCTAGCAAACTTAATTAGGGGTCACACTCACTCTCATATTATCACCCATGCTTGAACTTACAAGATACGATGAAATTAAACTTAACAGAAACACTGATCACATTTTTAAACAAACAACACTGATACATACACTTGGCGCCAACCATCAATGCAGAGAAATTATTATGTGGCATGTGTTTATTACCGATAAACCTTATTATAACATGCCACATCACTTAATCTGCATAAGTGCCAGGAACTCAAGTGACTGGGCAAGAGATATGCACGACAGGGCGCAGAAACAAATGATTTTTCCTACGTATGGTAACTCCGAACAATTCAGACATATCGACTTTGTGCGGTTTCACCCCGTCAGGAAGTTCCCAGTTAAAATGGTAAAGCAGGTTGGCCAGTGCCAGCTCCACATTCGCTATACCAAATGACGTGCCTGGGCATTGTCGACGGCCCGCACCAAATGGGATATACTCGATCTCGGTCCCCTTGTAATCAACTGCGTGGTTCTTGTACCTGTAGGAACAAAATTTTAGTTACATCACTTTTTTAATAAACATTTTAAGGATTTTTTTCTTCGAATACCTATCAGGTTGGAAGGCATCCGCGTCGTCCCAATATTTCGGATCCCTGCCTAGAGCCCATGCATTGACAAGCATCTTGGTACCTTTCGGTATGTCATATCCACAAACACGACAATCTGCCTGGGCTTGACGAGGAAGAAGCGGGACTGGACAATGCAGGCGTAGAGTCTCCCTGATGACATTCTGCATGTAGGGTAATTTGTTAACATCATCATCGATCACGGTGGGTTTTCCGTTTAGGACTTGTCGAACTTCTGCTTGCGCCTTCTCCATGGTTTTAGGGTTTCTCATTAACTCGGACATTGCCCAATCTAAGGTGGTAGCAGAGGTTTCGCCTCCCGCCCCGAATAAGTCCTATAAATTATTATACATTTAGTGAAAAAGAAGAAAATATGAGCAAATTATAAATAAATAAATGATTGGCCATTCAGGAAACTCACCAGTATTACACCTTTGATGCTGTCGACGGAGAGAGGCGTAGGCAAGCCATCTCCTTTGTTCATTTTGAGGAGCACGTCGAGCAGATCCTCATCTTCTGTATCTGTGGCATCCGAAACTGCATTTCTCTCCCTCTTCATTTTAATTATGTTGTCAAAAAGTCCGCCGATTATGTCATTAACTCTTTTAGCCTCCTTGGTGGCCCCACTAACTATGTCTGTTAACCACCGTTTCGACGGGAACATATCTGCCATATTGGAACCAGCAGATAGTTGTAATGCCGTACCCCATGCACGGAGAAACACGGGGTGTTCCTTGTGCGTTGCACCAGTGATAGCTCGGACCGTCGTGTCACTCACAAAAGCGGTCATTAACTCGCTTAGATTAACAAGACGAGAAGATTCCGATTCTTCTTTAATGTTGCGAAGAAGATTTTTCACCTCTTCTTCGCGAAGGGACATGTATGCTTGGATTCTTTTGGGGCCGAAAAGCTTGACAATGCATACCTTGCGCGTTTGCCTCCAGTAATCACCGTATGGTGCGAAAATGATATCTTTGCCTTCCCAGCTTAGGGTGTTCACTGTCACGCTAATGGGCCGCGTAGCAAACGTGATGTCCTGGTTTTGCATGTGTATCGAAATTAATTTTGAGCAATAAATTATAGATGTAACCTTGTTTTCAAATATGATTTAAATGAATGAATTTTTAAGCTTGAGCAATAAGCATTATGTTTGTCATAAAGAAAATGTGTACAACGAAACTCCTTATGTATGTATGTATGTATGTATGTATGTATGTATGTATGTATAAGTCCTCAAGTTTTGGTATAACTTGTAACATGGGGAATGAGATCGAAAATATCTCTCAGTTCTCAATTTTAGTTGCATGACGTGATATATGCAGCATAATAATGTTTAGAGAACAAGTATAGTCATAGTTACATACTTTTAGTGTGATATAGAGATAAACCAATCAATGACATATTCATTAGTTCTTGATTTTGTTCCATTATACTGTTGTTATCACCTGAGTCTTCATAATCTCTTTCGCAGCCTCAACGGAGGAGGCAATCACAGTGAGAGTTTCGCCGAGTTTGAGCATCATGAGAGGGCCAAACTTCTTGGACAAGCCGCGCAACGCTCGGTGGGGAAGCGATCCACCAATGATAAGGTGGTGGATGCTTCCGACTATAGGAAGTTGCCACGGGCCGGGCGGCAGTTGTACTGCACCGCTGACCGATTTTCCAGATAGGAGTTTGTATTTCAGAAGTGAAAGAATGATAGGGAAGAGGACTGTGAATATTATGGTATAGAAGGGTGACACTTCCATGATGGATAAATTTAGGTAGATTGTGAATATTGATGAAAAGAACCTTGTGGCGTAGGGGATTATATAGGGCCTCAAGAGGGTAGAAGAGCCACAAGATATGTTTCTGAGTGGACAAGTGTAGTGATAATTTAGCTAATACCATTTACATGAAATTAATCATTTATGTATCAAACGAGACTGGTGAAATGAAGCCATTTACAGTCCAGGTGTTGTGATATTTTGTTGTTTAATATAAAATGTAATGGTAATAAGTAAATATATATGGTTTAATAGATATGTATGTGTTAAATAAATATACGCATAAATAAATTCGATTTAACACATAATTATTTTTAATATCACGTATATTTTCAAGTTATTTGTTATTTCTAAGGTCACGCATACTTTCGAGTTATTTTTTTTTGTATTACTAAAGGGTTTGATATGTAAATACGTATATTTTTGATAATTGATAATTATTTTTAATATCACGTATATTTTTTTTTGTATAACAAATAACTTGTAAATACGTTTCTCTTTTTTAATATATCAAAAGGCTTCACCTTTTTTCAAAAAAAAAAAAAAGGGTTTGATATGGTGCCACCAGTCTCAATTAAATATTTTTGATAATTCAATCGAAAGTGTTTAAATTGATTGATTATATTTTTTTAATTGAATCAATCAATTGAATCATTAATTTATAGATATAATTAATTTTTTTAAACATACTCGATTGACGAATTAAAAATGTTTAAGTGTGATTGAGAACATATTATATTTACTCTATTATTAATTGTCAACAGTGTAAGTTATATTAGCTCCAAAAGTTGAGCTATTCTGCGAGTGGAGCCAATTCAGCACGACAATCAATACTGGTGTTATACACCATACACACTTAAAAAAGGATTCTAAATATATAACATAACAAAGAGTGACGATGTGAACACTGGTGTTATACACCACACACACACTTCAAAAAAAAGTCAGGTCTAGTTGAAAGGTTCCGGACAAGATCTCGTTCAAAATCCTTCTTTATAATAATAAAATTTTGATGTGATTTTGTTTGATATTTTATTATATTTAAATATCATAAGATATGATTACATGGATTATTCGCTTTTCACAAAAAGTTGAGCAATTTAATATGATTTTCGGTACTATCAATGATTTTTTGCAATTTGAAAATTTTAATTCTGAAAATTATCTTTTGTTCGATCAAATATCGTGTGGCTGCTAAATTTTAATGTAAATTTTATGCAATATGTAAATTTATGTTCGATCAATTATCGTTCAACAAAATCATTTGGCCAAGACCCGGTCCCGAAAAAAAACCTCGGCCACCCGCATTCATAATTAAGTATTTAATTTTCAACATAAATTTTCATCATCGTTAATTGCACATTGATAACTTTTTATTTTCAATTGTGCATGGTAATTACGGTAAATTTAGCATTTAGCAGATTGCATAAACTTATTGATGATGTAAAACCTTTTTATAATTTTTTTATTGTATCGATGATGTGATATGGAGATGATAAATAAGTAAATTGATTCGATTTAACATATTAGGATGTGTTAAATAAGTATATGTTAAATGAAGAGTTGTAATATATATATATATATATATATATATATATATATATATATATATATATATATATATATATATATATATATATATATATATATATATTCGCTAGCATGATTGTTGTGTTGGTATGTGCAATAAATCTAGTTGTAAATCATGAATTTATTTCTCGGAGAACTTATATAGGACGAGATGGAAAAAATCCAATGTTTCACGCATCATTAATATATAAATATTTTAGATGAATTTCTTTACCATTCAAAATTAATTGAATCTAACTATATAAATTTGGAAAAAAAATTATTGGGTTGAATTAATGCACCGTTTAACATGTGTTAAACGGATATACGCGACTCATTTCAATCGTTTACACCTACACTGTTTAACATGTATTAAATCCAATAAAACTCCAACAATTTATAAAAAAATAGGAAAAGAATGATAATCAATTAATAATGCAAAGATAGCCTGTAAAATAATCAATTAATAATGATAATCAATTATTTTGCTGATTTGAAGTGTATATATGTTGGTAATCCGACTTGTGTTTTTCGTTGTAATACAAAATACATACTTGTATAGTAATATTGATAATATCATCTCATAATAAAATTGCTGAACTCATTTATTTATGATTATGTATATGTTTTGTAATTATTTTACGTTATATAACAAAAAATCTCTTTTTAATCATATAATAACACTTATATATACTCGTGTCATCGTATAATAATACATGAGATATAACACAATTTTACCAAAAAACACAACAATAAATATTTCATCATTGTTGTTCGCGATATTTCATACAATATCAAATATAAAATAATCATTCATACGATATATGCAATAACACATCATTAATTATATAATACTAATATTTTTTATCAATTCAAAATACAATCAAAATTACATTTTAGAAAATAACAATACTATTTGGTAGGTGTTTATAAGTTTATAAAGTTTTTTAGACGGATAAACAATTTTTAAATTTGTATTAATTTTTTAATATTAAATTTGTTTGTTTAAAATCACAAATATAATCAACTCGGTATTATATGAGATTCTTATAATTAAAATTGTTTAAAAATAAATAACAATACTTCAAATTCTATTATGAAATAAAATACTTAAAATTAAATTATGTAAATATGCATTTTTTGCAATGTATTTTCTTATATAACATTTTTTCAAATTCAAATTATGAAAAACGGTATATATAAGGTATACTAATATGGATTTCAAAATATAAAGGAAAAATGAAAAGGCATATATTTGATGAATCTCTAAATTTAAATTTCTTAAAATTAATATTAATATGTTGTATGTTTTATAATATTACATATGAATTTACTACTACTAGTATTTCATATATAAACTTTGCATCTTTCATTGCATTCAATTTTTTTTTTTTTTTTTTGCATTATTCATGAAAATATAAATAATAGTATATAAGTATAATAAATTTCAATCACCCTATTTAGGGTATAATGATCATTTAATTAAAAACAATTGATATCACTTTCGATTTAGTCATATTAACTCTTGCAATAGCGTCACGCATAGTCAAATATTCATTCCTGGCAATTAATACAAATATTGATTAAAAAAAAAACCAACGGATTTTAAAACCCAGGTCACATTTGTTTTGCAAAAAACATGTACATGTCTCCATATTGTACCCTCAATTCTTGTATGTCATAATTAATATAATTAAGTAACATGTTAATTGACGTAAATAATAATTAATTTATCTATAAATCTATAAATAATATTTATTATAGTTACTGAATTTGAATTAATATTGATCCATTTTTAGTTATATATTTTTGAATTATCATGCTAATTATGTATGTCAAATAAAACATATAGAAAGTATAATGGGGAAATCTTGGGATGGGATAAAATATTCTTTTTTTTTTTTGGTCCATCATGGGCCTGCAAAATGGATTTGGAAATTTTTCTTGTGCTCCAAATTTTCCCCACACCATTCTCCATGTTCTATTTAACACACATAATTAGTACGATAATTCAAAAAATACATAATAAATATTATTTAAAATTTATTAATTTAATTTATTAATTTAATTTATTTTTCATTATATATAACTGATTCATATAATATAATTAGTAATTAGTTAATATATATAAGTAACATTTGTCAAAATTCATAAATTTAAATCGGTATTAATTAATTAGATTAATTATGTGTGTTAATTATAATATGGAGACATCGGCGGGGAAATATTGGTGCAATCTAATGTTTTCCATTTTTTTGAATGAGTGTCAGACGAAATGAAAAAGGGAAATTTTATTTTGCCTCAAAAATTACCCATCACAATTTTATATTCTAATTAACACACATAATTAACATGATAATTAAAGAAATTACATAATAAATGATTAAATAATATTAATTTGAATTATTAATTCAAATGAATGTTAATTATATATTAATTATTTGCTAATTATACGATATGTTTGTATTTTTATGTTAACAAAATATGATAACTAAAATATAAGAAATATGATGGTACAATTTGGGGACACCTAACAACTTATTTATTAAAGTTTTTGAACGAAATTTTAAAACCCAATCAATTATATATTTTCTCCGTACGACTAATTAATGAAATTTAAGTCAGTTAATTTATCGGGTTTTTAAAATCAGATGGTATCGGACTTTTAAAATTCGATTTAGATTAGTTTTGAAATATTTTTCGAAACACGATTATTTTTCTAATTTATTTTTTAAACAGAATTACTGACAGAAATCCTCCTATTATATATCGTGTGAAATGAAAATATCCTAGATGTTAAATGATCATGTGCTCGATGAACATGGACCCGATTTAATACATAAAATATTCTAATTTTACACATGTTTTTGTCTTGTTTGTTTGGTTTAACACTAATTATCAACTCATCAATTACTACGGGAGATTTTAGAAAGGACTAGTATAATTTTCTAAAAATATATTAGTCACTTTTAAATTCTCCCATGTCAATTAATGTTTTGCAATTGTTCGGGTGGAAGGGCATAATTTTCCCTGTTTTTAAACCAAAAATCAAATGGGTTCTCGGTTAGTGGCTAGCTTGACTTTGAAGATTGTATATCCTTATCAATAGACCTAGGTATACTGGCAATGGAGGAATATAATTTTGTTTTATAAACTGCTGACTTGGACATCGATATAAATCTTTTTTACAAAATCTTTTTTACAAAATCTTTTTGACAAATAATACTGTTTTATACACAAAAGTGAAAGTGTGCAAACAAAAATAAAAAATAAATAAAATAAAGCACACCCTAATTGAACAAGGATATCATCATGTGGATCAACTTGATAGAAAACTTTGTTTTCCTATGTGGACATGTTTTGGCATGCGGTAACTAAGGCAGTTAGTAACCTGATTTACCATAAGTGAGTTAATTCTATTGTTTGGTATGATGTATTTGTTCTAACTTTTGCAGTTGTAGTTACCTTGTGACATCTCATTACTGCAACTCAACTTTTGCTCAAAACTACAAGAAACGGAGTCGCGGGAGGTGAATAATCTGGCGGAAAATACTGATAATTGTCTTCATCTTCTTCTTGACTCCGCCACCCGTCTCTCTGCCGTCCGGTATAAAAAGTTTTGTAATTTTTATACTATCTCTCAATTTTCGTTTCTTTTCAAAAAAAAATATTCTATATATTTTTAATTTGGAATTTTTTTTATATTGCCTTTTGATATTATGTGATAATGGAATATAGAGTTTTAGTGAGTAAAATTATGTTTTTTATATAATTGATGCATGACAATAGATATGTTTTGTTGTGCTCTCTAAATTCATTCACTGATAATTATGACAATTGATTAATTTAATCTAGATTTCTCAACAATTTCATGTTAAAGCTTTGTTACTCTTCAATTTAACGTGCAATTATCCGAAAACAACGTCACAAATCATCTTAGAACTCTAAAAAAATAAACGGAACCAAATAAGAAGGTTGATGGGCATGAGCGAAACTGAATGGAATGATAACGAAAAGAAGATAGTTATGGACGAGAACGAACACCTCACATATATCAAGGTGAATATCATATTACATAATCAAGTTGATGATTTTCTTTTCTTTTATGACTTGATTTTGGATTTTTATAATTCAAAAATTTAGGCACAACCGAAGGACGAACCTTTCATGATAAATAAACCGATTGAAATGTTCGAAGAAATGTCGCTAGTTTCTTGGTTATATTTTGGATAATTATTAGTTTTTTGGTTAAATAAAAATACTTATGTCAATTTGTTAATGATGAAATTTATTTGAAAATTTTACTACATACAGATCTTGAAATTTCATAATTCAATTACATCAATCCAAATATAAAAATTATAAATACAATAGTTTTACTTTCGTCAACCCAAACATTAAAACTCGAATTGCAATTTGGAAAACTCGACTTGAGGAAGGTTGATTTTCTGTATGTACTTTTCAATACGATCACCCAAACATGCCACGTATGAATTGTTTTTTGTTTTGTTTGTAGATTGTTATTTTTAATGTGTTATGAAATGATTTGTATATATGAAGTATGGACATGATGATTAAGAAAATAATGATTGTAACATTGTAACAAAGAAACAAACGGTTGAAGTGAATGTCACCTTTTTTATTCAATAAGATATCGTTAATAAACAATGCTTTGTTTCTTTATACCGCAATTGTTACAATCGTGACATGACAAAATTTGTAATGTTATTACTATTCAGTGAACAAAGATGATACCAACAACGAGGAACGAAACCAAGATTATTGGGGGAGGATGGGGTAGGATGTCAACGGAGCGGATCGGGTTCGAATAAGTTTTTTCCGTATCCGAACCTGAATTTTCGAATATTATCCGAATCCGAACCAAAAATACCTGCGGGTAAAAAATCATACCCGAACCCGAATCCGCGGGTAACGGGTATATTCGAACCCGTTACCCGAAAATTATTAATAAAAAATCTAAAAAAATTATTATACAAATACTTAAAATTATCAACAATTTTAAATACATAAAACAAACAACTTGTACAAATATATTAAAAATTCAAATATTACAAATAATTAATCCATAAAACATCCAAAATTTTCATAGTATGGAATTTTTCGGATATTTTTCGGATATTTTTCGGGTTCGGGTTCGGATAACGGGTATACCTGAGGGTAAAAAAATTCTCCCGTACCCGAACCCAAACCCGGAGCGGATATTTTTTTCGGATATCATTCGACCCGCGGGTATTTTTTTCGGGTATTACCCGTCCTGTTCGGGTCGGGTACCCGTGGGTTCGGATTTCTACCTATCCATTGACATCCCTAGGATGGGGGTTGGGAGGTCAAGACAAAACGACAATCAAATACAAATTCGTAGCGCATCATAATTTCATATTTTAAATAGGGAACTTTTTTTTTACTGGTATCAAACAAACAAAACGGTCGTTTGTCTTTAAAAATATCTTACTGTTTATAAAATTAAATAAATCTAAATAGGGAAATTTTATTCTGCCCTGGGAACGAAAAACATTCTTGATGTTGTCATGTATATGTCAGCAGTTAATTGGATTTCTCTCGTGATATGGTTTGACAAATTCAGCCTTTCCTTGATGAGTTGTACATCTTGGATGGATTAAAATTAATATTTTTGAAGTTATATATATATATATATATATATATATATTAGTGTATGTCTAAATATGTATAGATACAAATTAGAGTGTCTATAATGGTGTCTTAACCGAACAAATATTTGTATTTGAGATGGTGCATGCAAATTTATAAATTTAATTCATCTCATATGTTATCAGAGAAAGAAAATAGAAAGAAAAAATTATGTGAAAAAAATAGAGTAAGAAATGTAACAATCTCATCGTTATCTCAAAGATTATATCTATTTAATATTATGTGCGCATTCTTTGAGGTTAGTATCTATTCTTAATTAAAAAAAAAATCTCTTGCATTTTCTAATAATATTGATCTCCAAACTACCACTCGTGATATTTCCATTTGAGGTGATTTCTTTATTCAAGTTTGCTATCGATCCCCAATGAGAAAATATAAATCAAACAATCGAATCCTAAAATCACAACATTAACGCCCTATGGATACTCCCGTGTACTTTCTGTGCGGTGTCTAATCTCTCGTCTTCTCCGCTGCACAGCTAGGGTTTAGCTTGGTTCACGCTTTGTAAGTCTCCCGAGACTTCGACACTCACCTGGTAATCGCAATTGCTTGCATTCAAAATTCAAATTTTAACTTCTTCACACCCCCTTCCTCTCCATTATCACTTTCCTTCCCAAGAGTTTTGGTAGAAATCATTCCTTTTTTAGCGCTTGCAAGTTTCTGGACATTTCTTCTTTAATCTTCGTCCTGATATATAATTTCTTCAAATTAAGTTATTTCAAATGTTATTCTTTGATCATTTTTTTATAAATGTCATTCAATTTTCACTCTTATGTACGTTTATCATCCCTAATTCTTGGATAAACTCAGAGATTCGGAGTTCGGGTGGGAGGATATAATCAGGGGCGGATCCAGAACCAATATATAGGGGGGCCGAATTTTATAGGACAAGCCGGATTAAAAAAAAATTCAAAATATGTGACTTGATTGTTTCTAACTCAAGATTTCACTCTTCCTAAACACATGTTTTATCATTACACTACTCTAGTCTTTAGAAAATATAAATAAACTTATTATAATTATTACTTCTAAAACCATCAAAATCACCTTCTTTCTTCGCTATTCTTTTTGTTTTCGATTTCACGGGGGGGCCGGGCCACCCGCGCCCTCTCCGGATCAGCCACTGGGTATAATTTTTCATTGTTTTTAAACCAAAAATCGGCAGGGTTCTCGAACATAGTGGCTGGCTTGAGTTAGAATTTTTTTTTTATAATAAATGGAAAAAAATAAGCATATGTTCTCCATTGATTAATGTCAATGTGAATTGAATCCGTAACCTCTAATATCATATAATATTTTGTCTCTCATTCAACCAATTAGGTTATGGGACCGTTGACTTGAGTTAGAATCCTTGCCAATAAACCTACGCAATCTGACAACAGAAGAATAGATGGTGGTGGTTTCAATGCAGGATACAATTTTGTTGTATAAACTGTTCACTTGATCCTTGGGACATTGGTATAAATCTGTTTTACAAAAAAAAAATGACAATAAGAGACTGTTTTGATACACAAAAGTAGAAGTGTACAAAAGAAAAACAAACCCTAATTCAACAAGAATATCATGTTGATCAAATTGATAGAGAACTTTGTTTGTTTATATGTGCACCTTTTTTTTAGATTGTTATTTTCAATGTATTAAGAAATGATCTGTATATATGAATTATTGACATGATGATTTGTTAATATTAGTTATGGGTGGGTTTTCAATTTATGTACTTATATATATTTATTTTTGCCAAATTATTAGGTTAAAATCATTAAGTCGTAATGTTTGATAAATTGTTATGTCTTGGCAAATTGGTTGGGTCACCACGACGCGAGTCATTTTGAAACAACAAAAGAAAAACTATATATATATGATTGTAACATTGTAACAAAGAAACACGGTTTAAGTGTGTCACATTTTTTTATTCAATAAGATATTGTTAATAAATAATGCTTTATTTCTTTATACTGTAATGATTACAATAATGACATCTGAACAAATTTGTAAAGTTAATTACAATAATGATATCGGCACTTCATTCGAGATTGTTTTATTTATTTTGTCACACATAATATTTATATTTTATTTTTTTAGAACAAATATAATATTTTGTGAAAATAAAAATCAGATTAATTAAAGAAGTTCGATGATGACAAACATATTATACTATTTTTTAAATCCGATACAATACGAAACATTTATTTGATACTATAATATGACTTACAAAAAAATATAAATGCTACTATAAAATAATAAAATAACATACGTGGACATAAATAAAAACCAAAATCATATGATATTTTTAAGTTTACATATTGAAACATAAGAATAATAACATTTTCAAAATTCAAGAAGTTATTTGTGTCAGGTAATTTTTTATCTTTCATGTTTATTATTGAAAAAAAATATGTTTTATAAGTTGAAGAACTTATTTGTGTTTGGTAAATTAAAATCTTTCAATGTCTTTTTAAATATTAACATGAAATTTTTGAGTAAAAATACGAATATAACATATTTAGTAGTATGTACATTTTTTTAAATTATAGTTTTAAAAATACTAATAATTAGACTTACAAGTAACTAATGTAACTATGCTTACATTTATATATTTGTATTTTCTTACATAATTATTTTCATAACTTTAAACTATTGAAAAAATAATTGATATATGATAATATGGAACTCAAAATAAATATAAAATTCAAGTGAATATATTTTATAATTTTTTAGAATTATATTTTTTAAAGTATTAATAATATTTTTAAAGTATTAATAACATTTTATGTATATTTTATAATATTATATATTAATTAATTAGTGTTAGATATTTAAACTATTCATATTTTGTTTGTATTCAAATTTGATCATGTAACATAATGTGAAATGATTCGAGATTAGATACAAGCGATCCAACATGAACCTATCGGATAATAATTTGACAGATCATCAATGTAAGTTGACGTGACCTTCTAAAATTCCTCAAAACTATGTGTAAAATAATGAACACATAAATATCTACAAATAAAACATAAATATCTACAAATAAAACATAATGAATACATAAATGTCTAAAATTGGTCAAAATTATGTATAAAATAATTAACACATAAATGCCTATAAATAAAACATAATCGTATAAGATCAATGATTCATATATGATTCATATTCTGTCAGATATCATAATATAATTATTGAAATAATTGTAACGATGTGACGTCATGATAATCCACACAGATGAATCTAAAATAAAAGAGTAGGTAATTGCATGAACAAAAATTAAGCATAAGAAGAGAGAGAAGGGAGAGGCGAGCAAAACAACAATAAAATACAAATTTGTAGCACATAGTAATTTCATATTTTAAATATAAACCTTGTCACATTTTTCTATAGTGTACGTGTAAACCTTATCATACTCTAAATATATATTTTAAACAATTACACGCAACTAAAAAAAGTTCTGTATAGATAAAACTAATTACAACTATTATAATTTTTTAAGAGAGTTTGAGTAATATTAGCAAAATTTAACAGCTTTTATACCTAGTTCAATTTTACGAGATTAAGTACTTTTATTCATTTCAAATTAATATACAAGTAGTTTTCAATTAATTTACCAAGACAATTTTATTTATTAGGTACAAAATAATTTTACTAAATATATTTTTTATAATTTAAAAATAATAGAAAAGAAAACCTAAACAGGCATATTTGCTTAATAGTATCTTTTTTATTTTTATTTGACAAATCCAATGTTTTTTTATTGTTTTCTATATTACCAATTGGCTTCTCCCATTTTTTACATTACTTCACCTAATTGATTTTTGGATTATTGGTACGCAGTCAAGGGAGGCAAATCAATTCTCACCATTGAATTATTGGTACACTCATATGTTCATGGAATGATGCGCTGCTGCGCACCAACCTAATTAACTCATATTAATAGTCATGATACACAATGAAACACAATGAATGCAACCAATCCTTACTAATCCTCTTATTTATTTATTTTTTAAGAAAAAACAAAGCATTTTTAAGAAAAGACAGCTTTTTTGATATATATATATATATATATATATATATATATATATACACACTAACAAAAATTCATAAAAAAAATTCGAAGACAAAAATATGCTGTTAAAATTAGCAAAATATATTCTTTTATTTATCAAGATATACTATTAAAAATATATTATTTATTCTAAATTTTAACTACGTTAACATATTGGATTCATCGGTATATTTTGCTAATTTGAAAAATCTTTATTTGCACGCGTGGATTCTTTCTTTGAATTCTCCTTAGCAAGCATATATATATATATATATATATATATGGATATGATCAATTGTCAACACTCTTGTTTGGCCAACGTCGGCCAACAACACTCTCTCATCGGATTTATGGTTGTGTATTGCGTGAGACGCAATAGTACAATCCAAAAATGCCGAGGTCACGACCACTTCTAGATAATACTCGGAAAATTTCATTTGATCCATGAAATTTTATGAAAGATGTGATCATAGGTATTGGAAATGTTCCAAACCTTAAGAAGATTAACACTAGCGGCAACGTGCGGAACCGTTTACAAAATCGCTCTCTCTAGTCGCGCGTGACTATCATGCGATGACTATCGGTATGGAGATACCTAGAGGAGGAAGAAGAGAGTAAAGTGTAGTTATCTAATACGATAGTCCTCGCAGGTTATGGGTATGGAGATACCCATAGGTAAACGTTGTATCACCCAAATACTTAATCCGTACGAATGCAATCCCTTTTAAAAAATTTGTTTACTTAAATTAATATGCATTCACCTTATATGAAAATTGTGTGCGGGTCGTGTAATTTGATTACATGAACCCTGATTTGAACTTGTGTGGACGTCGACATAATTGAGGATTATGTGCAGCGAAACCGTCACACTTAAAGTTTCATTTCTAAACATCACTAGTCATGATTCAGTTTGCTTAAGAGTGAAGCATTTACATTATCATATAATATACTGAACATGTACACTAGTACGTTAGCCGAGGAGATGATTATGTTTTGCTAATCATAGGACAAAGGTGTTTTGTCGAATCGGAAACGTAGATATATGCTAGGTGACATATATTGGATATGACCGAAGCCGCGAGACCATGACATGGTTTAGTCATTATGGAATGGACTCGCGACGAGTAGGGTATTAGGTTCTTCATACTTGAGGGGACCATTGATTGCGTTACGTGCGTAACACAATGCTTTGATATGACCTTACGCTCACCGTAACAGGGAGTCAAAACGGTCATCATTGGGTATTGTCCGAAACACGGAATTCAATGTGAGTCTCCAAGATAGGAATTGTTTATTCCGAAAGAAAGAGATATCTCTTTGGCCACTCGATGAATTGATTAACGAAAACCATGGCCATGGTCCATGATATTAACGGTTAATGATATCACAATCATTCTTCGTGTTAACATGGGTAGCCATGATGGAGTGACTAGATCCCGCTCATGGGCTTGTAGTGCTTTGGAAAGAGCCTACTGCATCGTTAACCGAACCTACATGGTCACACAACGAGTCGTACTAAATCGGGCTTGATTATAAAGTTGGCACATAAGATGTGCGTAGCTTGATATTTGATACGCAAGCTATATTCTCTAAAGTCGTGCATATTGGATATGCATAAGTACATTTTAGGTAGATCTGAAATTGAGTGGGAGACTAAAGGAAATACAGTTTCGGATCAACCGTAAAAATGTACACAAGGATAAACGAATGTAAGCGTACATTCGTGGTCATATCTTTCGGTAGGAAAATCCAATTTGAATGGTTCAAATTGGGTTAGATAGATAATAAGATTATCTACAACCTTTATGTAGAAATATATTTCATATGAACGAAGTATCAGTGTCGTTTCTATGAAATACCGAAAAGGTGCAACAGTATGACATACAGTTAGTAAAACGGTCATAACTTTTGTATACGAACTCCAATTGGGCCAGGCAAAATTGGGTTGGGTAGATAATAAGATTATCTACAACTTTCATGTAGGTTAAGTTTCTTTCAGAGGAACTTACCAATTTCGTATGGACAGAATACTGAACATATTCATGCATCTTCTTGTGTGAAAGAGTGTATATTGGATATACATGTCTTTTGGCCAATCATAATCCTATGTGATATAAATAGGATAATTCTCTCTCATCTAAAGACCAGATCATTCAGATGAATATATGATATTATTCAGAATAATCCAGAAATATAAAGAGACATCTTTCAAGAGAGTGAAAGAGTGTGAAGAGAGAAAGACCGAGAAAAAGGAGTTGAGTTTTTCTCGGTGTAGAGAATCGATCTAATCAAACAAGTTCGCCGGTGCTTCGTCTAGGCAGTTGCATCCGCGACCGATGAACTCCGACTCACGGTGGATACAAGTAGAGGAGCGACACTTGTGGCTCTCCGATTGTGATCAAACCGAAGGAGCAAAACTGTTGGCTGTGGAAGAGTGTGGACGTGGGACGCACGAAAGACAACCGGAGGCGTGTCAAGACGGTGGGAGACGTGTGGTATGGGACGCACGGGCTAGTCACCAACGTGACACCTGAGAAATAAAGGATGAGAGAGATCAACCCGTCGTACGTGATCAATTTCACGTTGGTAATCGTCTATCCTTCTATTGCATCGTACCCTCGAAGTCATGGCGTGATCTTGGATTTAGGGAACCGGACCGGGCCTTCATATCCGCTGCGCGGGCCCGGGGTCGGACGAATTCCCAACATATTTCCTAACATGGCCGCGCATCTCGAAGTCCATTATTTCCTTTCTTTCGGCATTTGCTTCTTCCTGTTTATTTATAGGGAGTGGAATAGATCCCTTTGCACAAATGATGGTTGTTGTGCATTGGCCAAGCGGTCGGCCAATTTCCAAGCCGCTTGCGTGTACTGACAAGAGAAAAGGAGATGGTCTTTTGTTTCGGATGTCGATTTGCAAAGTACGCATTTTTCGTTATGCGGTTAACCATTTTTTTCTAATCTATCCGTCGTGTTTAGCTTGTTTGGCATTGCTAGTCACGCAAAGAATTTTACTTTCGTTGGCGCTTTTATTTTCCATATGATATTTTTCCAAGGACTCGATATTCCGGGGTTTCTCATCATGGAATATGCCGATTTTGCCGAAAATATTCCGGAGGTATCCCAATTCCATTTCGTGCTTCCACCGATGTTGCTATAGTATAAATTAGTATCAAATCCTTTAATTGTTAAGAGTAAAAAAGACATTATTTAATTTTTCTCATCCAAGTCTCTTACGGAATTTATGTTATGGATTTGTGCCATACATTTGGCCCACTTATTATCGTTAGGATTATCTAATTTTCATAACCATTACATCAATAGGGCGTTGTATTTTGTCGATAATCTTGTATGCCCGGTCTACCATTTTTCTTTGGGAGAACATTGTTTTCCAATTCACAAGACAATTCTCGGGTGTGCATTTATCACATCCATTCCACATGAATGCTCTAAGGGACCTATCAATCCCATTCATGCACCATTTCGGTAATGTTGTGGATTTTTTCAAGAGAGGGTCGATTTTCCAAATTAGATATTGTAGGATATTTACGGCTAAATCGAAGAGAAGAGGAGAAAGGGGTTCTCCTTGTCTCAAAAAATTTTGGTGAAAAAAGAAATTGGATAAAAGGCAATTTCCCTTGATTGTACAGCTCAAGGAGATGAATAGATTGTGGATCCAAATGATCCATTTATTGGGGAACTTTTTTGTCCTTAACAGTCGGAACATGAATTTCCACGAGACTGTACCAAAGGCCTTTTTGAAATCTATATTGAGCATTACGGACGAGATTCTTTTCTCCTTGTAGAAGTTGTATAATTTTCTTGCTACTACAAAGATTTTCCTAATTGCTCTCTCTTTGAGGAAAGTCGTTTGATTATGGTGGATCAGAGAGGGGAGTAATGGCTTCAATCGACTAGCCAAAATTTAGGTTATTATTTTAACCGGGTGAGATACCACATTTATCGGTTTAAAATGTTCAACCGGATGCACATTTTTTTTCTTGGATATTAGTGTTATACAAGCCTTATTTAATCTCAAAGGTCTAATCTATTCTCATGGAAGTCATTGACCATATCAATTATTTCTTTTCTTATTATCGGCCACATTTGCTTGAAGAATTCGAACGGAATTCCATCCGGAGCCGAAGATTTTTCTTGTTTTAGTTCCTCGATAAATTGGTGTACCTCAAACTCAGTGAATGGATTCATTAATGTTGATAAGTCCACATTGTTCCTTGAGGGGTTTAAAAGTATTTCTAGGTTTACGTTGCAATCGGCTATGCTTCTTGTTCCCAAGATTTGGGTATAGTGGGAAACAAAGAGGTTCGAGATTTTCATACGGTCTATTATCGTGTCTTCTCCTTGTATAATTGATGGTATCATATTCTAGAATCTTTTAACCGTCATTATTGCATGAAAGTATTTTGTGTTTTTATCGTCCAATTTAAATCATGTGCAAGAAGTTTTTTGTTTCCATTTTGTTCCTTGTATAATTCATTATTTATATTCTGAATTTACATTCACTTTCATTCAAAGCATTTTCCTCTTCCTTTATATCTAAGTATGTTGGCACTAATTTGGAATTTTGGAGGTGTTCATTTTGCTTTTTAAATGTTTCGTTAGCCCAAATATTAAGGCCTTTCTTAACATTTGAAATCCTAAAGAAAAATGTTTTGGCCGAATTGTTATTTGTTGGCGGTTGTGTATTTCATAAATCTTGGAATTTCAATGTTATGTCTTTGTGAGCAAATCAAAATCTTTCTAACTTGTTTTTGGCTCTTTCAAGAGTACATTTGGGTAGTTAATTTTAGAGGGGGGTGATCAAAGGTTGTAGTTGGCAAGTCTACAAAACTTGGAATTATGTCCAACGCCAGGAATTCATGTGATAAGAAGGCTCTCTCTAGCTTTGATAAAGTTGTTGTTGGTCTTTTGCTAGACCATCTATATTTTCTTCTATGTAATGGAGTTTTTATTAGGTTAAGAAATGATCGCGTTTCCCGTACCGGTTGTTTCATTTGGTGATCTTGTTAAAGTAAAGTCACCTATTAGTATCCAAGGTCCAACATAATTGTTTATCATTATATCTTATGTATAATCTTAAAGAAATTCTTGCTTCCATAGAAAATCACATCATCAAGTTAATTTGGACCATTTAATCTTGATCAAAAAGTCAAAATTAAATTGTTCTTCATTTGAACATGATTTATATAAACAAACTAATGTAAAAAATTACATAAGCATTGGTCCATTGTGAACCAACTTCATTCATATTTTTGTCTCAATTAAATATGAAAACTTTTCAAAAAAAAACCTAAATTTTTTGGATATTGTGAAAAAACCTCTAAATTTACATATGTAGTAATTAAAATAAATTATTATTTATTTAAAATTTAGAAAAATCCTAAAAATTTGTAGCATATAATAATTTAAAAAAAATACTTCTTATATGTTGTATTTATATAATTTTAATATTTCATACATTATATATTTGACTTTTATATTTTTTTTTCTGAAAAACTAACATAAAATAATAATAATATGAACAACAATATTAAAAGAACACCTTGTAAATATATAAAAAATAAAATATCATGAAACTATTAAAAAACTAGATTTTTAAACAGATATTTTTCTATCAATATATTTTCAAGATGTTTATTTATTGTAGTTTATTTTATTATTATCTGATGTTATTTTTTCATAAATAATAAATGAAATATTAAAATTATATAAACACAACATGTAATATTTTATTTTTAAATCACATGTTAGGAAATGTTTATGAATTTTCTTAAATTTAATAAAATTAATAAAAAATAACAAAAAAAATGAATTATTACATATGAAAATATAAGGGTAATTTGGTAAAAAAAAATCAATATCATCCATAAGGGGTATTTGGAAATAAAAGATTTTTGGAGTTTATAAAAAGATAGGGGTTCTTTTACACTATCCCAAAAAATTAGGGGATTAAAAATATACCAAAACACAGATGTGTGAATAATCAGACAAAAAAAACGTAGAATCCAATTACATATTAAGAAAAAAATAAATCATAACAGAATCGAAGACTCTCGGGCAAGTGCGCAGGAAAAAAGCTAGTATTGTTTAATTTGGTCAAGAATAGTGCTATTAGATCATTACTAGTTGGGCCACAAACATTTGTTAATGGGAATGTGAATCCTTTTTGGGATTCTATTAATGTATTTAAGAAAAAATTAGAAGGTATGGTCTTTTGAATTTGCAATGCGTTTGTGGATGTCGTTATTTGGCCACCTCTCTATCCCTCGGAATTTTTGAATGAGGTATTTATGAATTTTGCGGGACAAAATTTTCATACCAAAATAACAAGGATTTTCGCATTTAGTTTTTGACATGCATACAATGTTGCAACTAATATCTCTTAGGGCCGTTTGGTTCGTGCTTTGCAGAATGTCTTGACATAGAGTATGCCATGGAATCTCATGCCAAGGAATATTATTCCTTGACATACTCTATTACCATGTTTGGTCGGTACAATTATTTATTCCATGACATGTTATTTCAAAACAAATATAAACATTCTAAACATTCTATATTTATAAAAATAACATATTTATACTAAATTATTGTTATAAAATAATTAGAATAAAATAAATTATAAAATTAATAATTCATCAAAATACAACATAACCAAATTGGTTGAATTAATATACCTTGAATTCCTCCACCGATTAAATATTTTTTCGTCTATTGAAGGTATTTGTTGCTATGAGAAATAATTCGTTAAGTAAATATGAGAAGGAATGTATAATTTTACAATTCTCACAAAAATAATATTTAATCTTTCACTGGAAAAAAAATTCAAGCATAAATATCGATTGAAAAAAAATAGCAGAAATTCTTCTATTGGAAAAAATATTCAAGCAAAAAATACAGTATAAAATAAAATAAACTTATCTATGCAAAAATAATTCTAACATAAAATTAATGAAACAATGATAAATATAAGAAATAAAGAAAAATATATACCTATTACGTTCTTTTGCGAGATCTTTGAGAGAGATTCATGTATTTTGTTATTCCAAACTAATTTTAATGAATGCAATGATGAAGAATACGTTTATTTATAGAATGATTGATATATTGATTTTTGGAGGAAAAATATAAATCCATTCCTTCCTCATGGGAATAGAGAAAGATCACCAATTTTGATGGTAATTCTATTCCCATCAATTATGTCCTAGGGAATGGAGTATTTCATTACTTTATTACCTAGCGTGCAAACCAAACATGGGTATGAAATCAATGGAGAAGTATGCCAAGACATTCTAATTCTAAAACTCCAACCAAACGCCCCCTTATGGAATCTTTGACAATCATGTATTTTCTATGGTTGCCAAGACTCTTTAACACTCCAACACAACACAAAATAAAAATAAGAGTTAAATAGTTTGTAAAACATTGGATCACAAAATAAGTAACAAAAGTCGGTCATATTCATTCCCGGCTTTAATTCTCGGACATATTATCTCTCTTTTAGCAAAGGAAACAAACCCACAAAATGTTGATTTTTTTATCTAGATGACTATTTTGGTTATTTGCTTGTAGAGAACCTTTACCAATGATTCTTTTGGTTTTATTTTTGAAAAGGGGCATGTTTATTTTATTTGTTTTTGGGCTTTTGGAAATGGCCCAATTTCTAAATACCAATTCATTAGGAACATTTTTGTTAATTCATGTATATGGCTATTCTGCCCAATTCAGTTTTGCCTTTATTATCTTTCTCTTATTCTTAATAAAAAAATAACTAATAATATAACTATCATGAAAATAGAATATACATTTAAAAATTATACTTGTATTGATACTTAAAAGGATACATTTATATCCAAAAAGGTACAGTATACATACAAATATATTGGTATATTCATTATCATGTTCATCGCTCTATTGGTAGATTAATGTTATAATATTAACTTTACTTATAATTTTTAATCCAAAATTTCATTGGAGATGTATATTATTCCATTCTAATGATGTATTAAATTTTTTATTATCCACTTTTACGAATTAGTTTTATTTTTTAATTTAATTTATTTTTAATTGGTATTGTTTGATATAATTGTATTGATTTTGAATTATTTTTTTCTAGCTTGTTTGGAGTGGAAAAAATCGGGAGGTTCGTAACACATATATTATTTATTTAAATCTTGGAAACTCCAGTACGTTACCAGAATGGAAGTAGAACATAGGTCCCACACTTCAGAGACTAAATGGCATGCATGTTGGTTGAGCAAGAAGTATATTGATGAAGTTAATTTACATTTTTATCATTTTTATCCTTTTCTTCTATCTGAGTTAACCTGCTGAATATAAATGAAAAAAACTTTTTACCGGCTCAATAAAGTTTAGCCGGTTTTGTATTTGAATATGAACCATTAGATTAAAAAAAATGAACGGTTCTAAGATTTTTGGTGTATCGAAAAAAAATTCATTAATAATATATGCTGCTACATTCGAGAGATATATTTACTATTAAAAATATAATTGATCGTGTAAATAAACATATTGTCATTAAAAATATATATTGTTATTCAGGGATGCTAAGGAGAATCCAAAAAAGAATCCAGACCAAAATATATCGATGAAAATGAGCAAAATATACTTTTCATATAACCAAAATATACCGATAATTTCAACAGCGAACTGAATTCAAATTAATAAACATAAACATAAAGATGGAGGTTTTTTTTTTAATTTTCAGGGATGCTCTCTATATACATGAATGTTCTCTAAGTTTGGAAAAATTAGAAAAAAGCCCATCTCTAATTGTATTTATTTTTGCTCCTTGGATTTTTTTTTGTAGATTTTTTTTGTAGATTTTAGTTAGCATTTATATATTGTTATTGCAGTTAGAAATTTATAATTTTAAAATATAAATTGAATATCTAAATTTTTTTTGAACAAATACAAAAGTATTTCTCATTATAAAGAATTATGTCGCACTGCTAAAAAAAATATTATAATTGAAATATGTTGTAATTAGAATTATGTTATTCAAAAAATATATCATACACGTAAAATATATAATTCAAAATGTATATATTTATGCTTCAAAATGTATATAATTCAAAAAATCTACAATCTAAAATACACATGAACGGTGAAAGGGCCACACAGGCTGTGCAAAACATTTTTCTAATAAATAGTAGATAGCTTGAATCAACAGAAAACATAATCAAAATATTTCATTTAGTTGACATGTTTATTTATTAGCATTCAAAAGAAATATGGCCAATAATATTCCAAGTAGAGCCTTTTAATAAACAATCAAGTCAAACAAACATCAATTCATCAAAATATAATATTTGACGGGTCAAACAAACAAAAAAACAAAACGCAACCTCAATCGCACACAACAAGTTCTCACGAGTCCATTTCAACGATCTCCGCATCGAAAGAAACCCTAAGTTTTCTAAGAGAAGACGTCCTTTCCCCGTCCTTCTCAGCCACGCCGCTCACATGAATTGTATCCTTTGCAATTCCCCCCATCAAGTCGTATAATTTCAGGCTTAAATTAGAACGAGTCATTTCCTCTAGAATTGGAGGGGATTGCATGTACAAGTTATTTCCTCTGTGTTTCACACTAGCCTTCGACATTTTCACATCTGGGTGTCCCTCCAGTAGTTCTATAAACTGGAGACCAACCCAAAAATATTAAAAAAAAAAGTAAGAAATAAATAGATATTTCTAAAGACTAAACCTGAGAAAGAGTGATTGAACGATCGAGCTCGACGAGAGTACCGGGCCCACAAATAAGACAATCTTGATCCCTCACAAAATCAGTCACTTTTATGTGTGTTCCTTCCAGACCATTATACCTTCATCGATTAATTAATTACATATTAAATAATTCGTATATAAAATTAAAAAAAGAAAATAAAAAACTCACGTGAAATAATTAGATAATGTTTTGCTACAACCAGATACGATCTTCAAAGTTTCCAAAGCACACGCTGCGGATACAATTGCATTTGTAGAAGCTATTGCTGGTATTATATTCTTCACCACACCCTATATTTGTCAAAAATATAATATTTATATAAAATAGAGCACGAATTATCATACTAAATACAAATATAAATATGTATGTACCTGAGTCAAGGAATATGTGACTCCAGAAATACCGAAAAGTTCGGCTCTCTTCAAGGCCTGTATAATCATTCAAATTAGAATTTTCCAAAAGAAATAAATTAATAAATTATAATACCTCTTCATAAATCCATTGCATGTGATCTGGATCATCAGCGTCAAAAGCCTTTCCTTTATGCACCTATCATATGCGTAAAAAAATTCGTTTGCAATATAGGCATAACAGGAGGACTATTTTGCAAATTTCCCCGCAAAAAAACGTACCTCGTCCCATTTGATTAGATGGGCATATTCGATACAATGAGCTGGCGTTCTAGGAGTTTCGGCAAGAGTACACAAAGGAAACTTCACTTGAGGAGGAAAAAGCCAAATGTTGCACTCGAAGCATGGAGTGGTACCAGGCATAATGACTCTCGCGTGTCCTTTGAATCCTTCCGTACCGCCATCCACCATCGGCTTCACCGTCTCCTGTACCGCATTCCCCTCCTCATCATACTCTTTATCACAAAAATATTATTTAATTCATTATTAAAACAAAATAAAGATGAATAATAATAAAGTTATTTACCGAGGAAACCACAAGCAACTCCATTGATGTAGCTTCGAGCCTCGATGGAGTCGAGACCAAGAACGATAATCTGGAAATTGTCATAGAAATTGGTTTCTTTGTCCTCTATGCGACAAAAATGAGGGGTTATGGTGACACCACTGACCCGTTCCATGACCCGTTTCGCCGCCACCTCAGCCTTTGACTTCCCCACATCTTTAACCCTGTTAGATTTTACCGGTATGTACTGAGTAAACTAATACTCCTTGGAAAACAATAATCTTACAAATATTAATGAGACCTGAAGAGGAATTGGCGATTTAAATTGGAGATCTCGATCGTATCCATGTCAATAACATCGATATTTTTGAAACCCGATAAAGCTAAGTCTTTTAGCAATTCGCAGCCAAGACCACCGGCTCCGATAACAAGCACTTTCACATACTCGCCTATATCATCTCTCAACTGTATATTATGTTATAAATGTTAGTAGCTATGAAATTAAAATGAAAAAGTAAATCATTCTATTGCAAATTGGTAATTACAAACCCTAAAAACTATTGGGCGATGATTGAAATTAAAAATAGTTCATTATCAATAAACCCTATGCCCTGAGATCAGACCAAAGAGAGAAAGAGAGAGAGAGAGAGAGTACATTGGGTCTGGCCTCGAAGTTAGGTGCGACGAGGTTGCCGGGCCGAGCGAGAAGTCTGTCGATGTCCCTCCATCTTCCCTCTGTCGCCACTTCAGCCATTGATGCCTTTTCTCTCTCTCGGTGTCTCTCTCTTCTTTTTCTTTCTTTTCTACGCACAAGCGGGCCAGGCCCAAAGAGAATAACGAAAGGAATGTAACAATTTCATATCAGCCCCTAATATAACATGAAATTATGATTCCTCCCTAAACAAGGAAATTATCATCCATACTCCTCTTCCAATTTAAAGTTTTAATCATTCTAAAACATGCATTTATTTTCTCCTCATTTGGACTTGGACATTGACTAATCTTGCAACTTGCACGTAACAGTATAAAATCCATCATGATATCAAAATAAATCACAGATCCTAAATACAGTAAAAATATAAATTTTAATCCTCCAAGAGTTTACAATAGAGAGATAAATTTCTAACAAAAGACAAATCGAGTCCAAAAATAACCTGCTAAACACGAATCAAAATAAAACAAAAGTTCAGCAACAACAACGATTGTGTCAGCAATTAAAACATCAATCATCAAAATTACACGTCAAAAAAATTAGCCAATGAAAAGGGGTAAAAGTAAAACTTTAATTTCCAAATTCTCTATTGAACCCTCTTCTTCTTGCTAATCTCGGGAAACTCATCCAACATCACAATGTCGTCTTCTTCGTCGTTAACATCTACTTGCTCCGAAACCCCCTTGTTTTTTGCATTCCCATCCAAAATTTCGTCCAATTTACGTTTCGACCCTGGATTGGCATTCACTGAAGAGGAAGAGCTCTCACCTCCATTGCTTGTTGAAGGAAGGGCAGTTTGGTCTTTTTTCGCCGTGGAACCTGACCAGCCTGATAACACCATTCCTTCAGGTTCCTTCTCTTCATCAAATTCATCCCTAAAATAATATATCATACCAATTGTTATACACAAGTAACAAACAAAATATTCAGTTACTTTAAAATATTTTATTTTCTTTAATATATACCTGTGTTTAATATTAATATTACACGTTAATTCCTGTTGAAAATCCTCAATTGATAATGTGGTGCCGTTCGTAACTGCTGCAGGAAGCTCAGCTAACACCTGAAATTAAAATAAATTAAAAAGGGACTATTTTGTGATTTTTTAAATAATAATACAAGGGTTCGAAAAAATATTTACTTTATCGAGATTGGAAGTATATGTGGCGACCAAATCATCATCGAGATCATCGCCTTCTTCGAAAATTAAATTCGAGCCTTGCATGACCAAAGGAAGGTTCATGCCGAGTTTACTTTTCACTATTTTGTCAATCACGTCCCTCAACTTTGTCGTATTCGTGTTCACCTCCAGCAACAACGGCGACTGAAAATAACAACAAATTTATAGAGGGGTATTTTCGCAAATAACCAAAACTAGAGGGACCAATTTATAAGAAATTAAATGACCTCAGAACAAACATAGCACGATGGGTTAGCTTCGAATGGTTCAACTGGCATCAAAAGCAATTTTCTATTCGGATGCTCCAAGCAATAAGTCATTCTAAAATACAAAAATAATTAAAATATAAATAACATTTACGAGCATTAAAAAAATTAAATAATTAAATTAATTACCTGTATTTTTTGGAATCGGAATTGAGGACCTTAATGGCCTCGATAACAATTAAACCAGCAATAATGGCGTTAGTGGTGGCCACGGCGTGAACGATATTTCCAGCAATGCCCTTGGCTTCGAAAAGACTGTGTAGAGGAATTCCAAACGATGAAGCTCGAATATTCGCCGCTGATGTCACCAATTCCACGGCTAGTTGATCATCCTTGTCGAATCCCAAATTCCCAATCTCCTAAAAACACACAAAAAATTATTAAAAAAATCAAGAAAAAGAAAAAAAGTGTAAAAAATTAGACATACTTTCTCTCTCTTGTCAAAAAACAATCTGACGGCCTCCAAAAACACTCTCGAGTTCTCGCTCAGGCTCCAAATCTCCTGCGGATTCTTCATCCCCAAAACCTCCATAGCGGAAACATCGCTCGACTGGACCCCTCCATTTCTCGTCTCCACCGGAGACGAGAACACCCCTTCCTCCCCTAAAACGTCCCTCAGATAAACCGGCCTCGGCCTCGTCCTGTTCTTCCAAGTCTCCTCGTTGGCCAACGCGGATTCGATGTTGTATCCGAATACATGGTCGTATACTTTTCTCGCGTATTGGACTGGAGTCTCCAGTTGCCCTCTCTCGAATATATCATTCGGATTCGTCGAGGAGGAGGAATCTTGACCGTCGGACGAGGATCGAACGTTCAGATCGTTGTCTTGGTTTTTGTCCCCGAATAATTTCGCGAATAGTAATTCTTTCGCCCATACTATGCAGTGAACAAACTGAAACAACCAAAATATCATATATACCCCTAGAAAATGAATAAGTGAAATTATTTACCTTTGAAGGAGTGTTGGTAATGGTGCAAACAGGGTATCTTTTTGCAGTGGGTTTCGGTTGGCATTCATAACATTCTGTTTTGCCCTTTACATGCACAGTCACCTGCAAGGGGCAAAATAGTCATTTTGGTTAAAACGAAATTTCGAATTATATGTAATTTTTTTATTTACCTGGCCTAAGAAGCCGGTGGTGCCGCTTTCGACCAATGGGATTTCGGCAGCAAGGCAAAGCCTGTTAACATGTCTCCTCGCGTCTAAATTATCGAGACCGTTCAATACCACGTTGAATTGCTTGAAATATTCGACATTAAATTGGGGATCCTTAACGTTTGCATGGTACGATGTTATGTTAATCTGCGGCCTGAATTTCAACACAGCTTCTCTGGCCACCTTCATAAGAAAGAAATAAAATCATGAATTTTATTTTTACCCCTGTAAATCTGAAAATATCATTTATACCCCTCCAAATCCCGAAACATCAATGATATTTCCTCGTGATATTTTGAGATTTTGGAGGGGTATGCATGAAAAAAGCGATAAATTGAATTGGTTACGTACCTTGGCTTTGGATTGACCAACATGGCTCTGACGAAAAAGAAATTGCCTGTTTAAATTGCTCACTTCTATAGTATCCATATCTATCTGAGAAGTTAACAAAACATCGAATATTAGCTTGTTTCAAAACTGTGAATTCAAAATTAATGAAATTCAATGAATGAAATAAATAACCCTAATTTGTGCTTTTTCAAAAAGCAGAATTATTAGCAAATAACTAAAATAAAAATAATTTAAGCTGCATAAAAAGTTTTGACCAGATGAAAAATTAAAACCCTAATCCGTCACTAGTAAATTTACTTGAACGTACTATGTGAATATCCTGAAATCCGGACAAAGCGAGGGTCTTGAGAAGCTCGCAGCCAATCCCTCCAGCACCGACCATTAGCACTTTGGCCCCCTGAAAATACAAAAATTACAAAAAAAAAATCAGCGAAAAGAAGAGAACAAGAAGAAGAACTCTTGAACTGTCTGAGTAGGGTTTATAGTGGGGAAAATTCTAACCTTGATTAATTCAGTCTGCGAGGTAGACGCCATGGCAAGAGCTGTAGAGAAGAAAATAAAGGGGTAAAACGAAAAAATGAAAAGATTCAAGTGAGAAAAAGGTAATTAAACTAAGACCCGAATCCGAAGGGACAATGCCGAAGAAGGTCCTTGGTTGGCCCGAAAGTGAGATTTATCTCCAGTTAGAACCAAACTACAGATCTCCTTTCTTAGGCAATTGCATTGACATTGGCATTGTCGACGGATGCCAAAAGAAAGTTTACTATCACCGATATTTTTCTACTTCATTTCACTCTTCCAGCCAATTGGACTCATCTCTAGCACGTTGGACTATATAATCTTTGATATTTTAGAGGATAAGTATACATATTCTTCGGCCCGACTTGGGCATAAGCCCAATAAATCCGGATTTTAGATCCAAATATTGTATACAATATATACATATATTATATATCCAATAATCCAATTAACCAAACCCTAGAATTAAACTTGACCCGCTCCCTAAGTTCTTTCTCTCTCCTCTCAGTGTTATAAGAATGATCCAAAAAATATTTAACGATGGGTTAACGTTATATGTTTGTTTTAATGTTTTGAGAAAACGATCATACGTTATTTTGACAATGTTTAATCGGTTTTTTTCACAGTTAAATCGTTTCAACGATATTAAATTGTTTTTTTTTCAAAAATCAACAAAAATTATAATTTGGGCCTAATTATTTTTGACCGTTTTCACTTCTTAAGACTCTTAACTCTTAACACATCTAATTTAGGGTAAGAAAGTTCGACTTTGTTGGAGCCCTGGAGGAGACGATTGTCATAATTCGGACGGGACGAGTGAGAGATTTGGTGATTGGGATTTGAAAAATGTAAACAAAGATATAGTACCGATTCCACAAAATCCAAATAGTGGACGACGTCATATTGGCTCTTTCCCGACTATGAGACGGCTTCGGACGAAGAATAAGCACCCGCACCCGCACCCGTTCCCCATCCTCCAACATCCAATCTTCACTCATACTTCGTCGAGCTCAACACTCGTCTTGATGAAGAACACTCTCTCCGAGCAAACGATTTTGCAAAAATTTGAACACTGGATTCGATAGGGAACAGAACTATAACGACACCAACCGCCAAGAAATCACCGCTAACATCAATAATCTTCGTCAAGGGTTTCGTACATTCCGCAGCCAACACTTTTCCTCATCCAACTAGGAATAGATCTTCCTTAAGTAATCGAGTTTAGATATGTATTCATGAAGCTTATAATTCACATATTGTATCTTTTTTATATTTGTGACAAATATGCTTTGTTTTATGAAATGAATTTTATATTTTCAAACTTTTCTGATGATGATCTTCTGAGGACTTGTATTTAAGGAGAGCTTTAAAACATTACTTGTTGATTCAAATTTTCGATTTTTTGATTATCTCAAAACAATTTCGATACAACTAATTAGTTTTTTAAGTGACGACTGTAGGAGATAAGATTTAGGCATGACTCACGAACGATATCAAAAGAAGAAATATTTACATGCACAAATGCGAGCAATGTTACAGAAATCGCTAGGCGCTAGTCGGGCGGACGGACACCGTCTAGCGCCTAGAGAGATTAATCGACTCTAGACAAATTTGTAATTTTACATAGTTTTTGTCATATTTTTTAATTTTTATATATTATAATTTGTTCTACAATTTTTTATACTAAAAATAGTGTTAGTTCAAATTTCCTAGGGTTTGATTATCTCAAAATAATGTCGATACTACTAATCAATTTGCGTAAATAACAATTATAGAGATAAAGGACGTAGTCCGCAAAAGGATCAAAAGATGAAGCAAGACGCACAAAGACGATCAAAGAAAATAAAGAATCAAAACATCGAAGATCAAGTTGAAGATTTCGCAAGTTGGGATATCAAACCATTACCTCAAATATCCAATATGTATCCCTAAACCTGTCTTTGGGATAATTAAACTAAAGAAAATAAGTTGAAAATATTCAAAACAATAAAACAAAGTAAAAACTGCCTTGAGTCATGGTGCGTCATGACGCACAATAATCACCGTCATGACGCACCTAAAGGTATACTTAGTTTTATCTTACAGTGCGTCATGACGCACCTAAGAGAAAATGTGTCTTGAGTTGTATAGCGTCACGACGGACCCAACCGTGAGTCATGACGCTCGAATAGCTCTTGAGATAAACATTGTACAGTCCGTCATGACGCAATAACCATGCGTCATGACGGACCAAGTGAGTAAATATCACAGTAAGAGATTCGTTACAACGAACCATTCAAGAGTTATAACGAACCCTCAAGAACACATGCTACCGCCATGACGCACGTTCATGTGCGTCATGATGGAACACAAGAGTTTTGAATAAACACCCGCTTAACGGCTAGTTCCACAGTCTGTGCGTCGGGACGCACCATTCCTTGCATCATGACGCATTGTACAGAAATTTTAAGTTATGAGGAGACTATGTGTTCTATAAATAATTTCCCTCTTAAGTTTCTCTCTCTAACTCTTCCAAAAATTTAAATAGCAAACTAAAAAAGAGAAACTTAGCCAAAATCTTGAGCTTATATTTCCAAACCATATTGAGAATTATTAGATCCACTTTCGAATCCACTACTCAACGATTTCCATCTTGCGTGACCGATCACAACTAGTTCGTTAGTAGTAAATTGTAATAGCCTAGTTACTAATTGTAAAGTCCTCCATAGATCGATAATTTCGTGTAAATCGATCTAGGCAAACCTTGTAATTGTTTGAGTTGGGTATTCAATCGAAAGTCGAAAAGACGCAAGGCAACCCCGGAGACATTTGTACTTGCAATCAATCGAGTATATTGCGGAAAGGTTATGTGGAAAGGTTCCACAAGACCAATAGTTTATGATTCTTTTTACGGTGGCGAGTATATTGCGGTTATTAATCGCAAAAGGAAGTGGTATGGATCAAGGATACATGACCAAACTCTAGTAGTCACGAGTTATCGGATTTATGGTTGTTTATTGCGTGAGACGCAATAGTACAAGCCAAAAATGCCGAGGTCACAACCACTTCTAGCCAATACTCAGAAAATTTCATTTGATCCATGAAATTTTATGAAAAGATGTGATCGTAGGTATTGGAAATGTTCCAATCCTGATGATGATTAACACTAGCGGGAACGTGCCGACCCGTTTACAAGACCGCTCTCTCTAGTCGCGCGTGACTGTCATGCGATGACTATGGGTATGGAGATACCTAGAGGAGGAAGAAGAGAGTAGAGTGTAGTTATCTAATACGATAGTCCTCGCAGGTTATGGGTATGGAGATACCCATAGGTAAACGTTGTATCACCCAAATACTTAGTCCATATGAATGCATTCCTTTTAAAATTTTTGTTTACTTAAATTAAATATGCATTCACCTTATATGAAAACAGTGTGCGGGTTGTGTAATATGATTGTTACATGAACCTTGATTTGAACTTGTGTGGACGTCGACATGGTTGAGGACCATGTGCAGCGAAACCGTCACACTTAAAGTGTCATTTCTAAACATCCCTAGTCGCGGATCAGCTTGCTTAAGAGAGAAGCATTTCTATTATTGGATAGACTGAACGCGTACACTAGTACGTTTGCCGAGGAGATGATTATGTTTTGCTAATCATGGGACAAGGTGCTTGTCGAATCGGGAACGTAGATATATGTTAGGTTACATGTATTGGATATGACCAAAGCCGCGAGTCCATGACATGGTTTAGTCATTATAGATGGACTTGTGACGGATGGGGTTTTAGATTCTTCATACTTGAGGGGATCATTGATTGCGTTACGTGCGTAACACAATGCTTTGATATGATCTTACGCTCACCGTAACAGGGAGTTAAAAGGGTCATCATTGGGTATTGTCCGAAACACGGAATTCAATGTGAGTCTCCAAGATAGGAATTGTTTATTCCGAAAGGAAGAGATATCTCTTAGGCGCCGCTCGATGAGTCGATTAACGAAATCTCTGGCCAGAGTCAATGATATTAATGGTTAATATCGATTGAAATTTGTTAAATCAACTCGGAATCGGGGAATAAGTATAGTTAATCAAATTATAAGGATGACTATTACCATGCCTTTTGATTAACGGATATCGCAAACAAGAGAACTAGTAACCGCTATTCGAGATAGGCACAATGATCACAATCATTTTTCGTTTTAACATGGGTAGCCATGATGGAGTGACTAGATCCCGCTCATGGGCTTGTAGTGCCATGGAAACGGCCTACTGCCATCGTTAAACGAACCTACACGGTCACACAACGAGTCGTACTATGTCGGGCTTGATTGCAAGTTTTTGCACATTGGATGTGCATGGCTTTAGCGTATTTGATACGCGGGCCAGATTCTCTGATATAGTGTATATGTGATATACATGAGTACCTTTTAGGTAAATCTGAAACTGAGTGGGAGACTGAAGGAAATACAGTTTTGGATCATCGCTAAAATGGTACGTAGGACAAACGAACGTACGCGTTCGTGGGCATACGAAACAGATTAGTAAAACTGGTATAACTTTCAGTAGGAAACTCCGATTTGAATGGTTCAAATTGGGTTAGTTAGATAATGAGATTATCTAGAACTTTCATGTTGTAATATATTTCATTTGAGCGAAGTATCAGTATCGTTCTAATGAAATACCGAAAGGGTGCGACAGTTTGACATACAGTCAGTAAAACGGCCGTAACTGTCGGGTCCGAACTCCAATTGGAGTTCGACAAATTGGGTTGGAAAGATAATTAGATTATCTACAACTTTCGTAAATGTTCAAAGTCGGTTGGAACGATTTAATATTTTCGTTCTGACAGATTACTGAAAGGGTGTATGCAGTTTTCTGTTTGAAAAGGTGTATAGAAGATATACATACCTTTTGGCCCATCCTTATCCTATGGAGTATATATAGGATGTTTCTCTCTCTCTCATCAGTCCAACCAGTTGAATAATTAGATTAGTTCAACCAGAAAATTAATGGAGTTAATTTAGAATTAATCCAGAAATTAAGAGACTCTAATCACTTGATGAAAGAGTGCGAAGAGATTGAGAGAGAAGGAGAAAAGAGTTTTCTCCGTCTAGAGAATCGAAACGCAATCATGCAAGTTCGCCGGTGCATCGTCTAGGCAGATGCATCCGCGACCGAGGTGCTACGACTCACGGTGGATACGGGTAGAGGAGCGACACATGTGGCTCTTCGTTGTGATCAAACCGGAGAAGTAATCGAGTAACGGGCTGTGGAATCATGCGGGCATGGAACGCACGAAGACAATCCGAGGCGTGTCGAAACGGTGGGAGACGTGCGGTATGGGACGTACGGGCTAGTCACCAACGTGACACCGAAGGAAATAGAAGGCGGCGATCAACCCTTCGTGTGCCATCAATTTGGCACTGGTATGAATCTGTCCTTCTATTCGCATCGTACCCTCGAAGTCGTGGCGTGATCTCGGGAATCGGGGAATCGAACCGGGCCTACATATCCGCTGCGCGGGCCCGGGGTCGAGGACATTCCCCATCATTTATTTCTATAATTTATTTACGCTTCCGCACCAAATTCTAGTTGTATTCCATTACCGAGAAAATTGGACATTATGACTTCCTATTCAACCCCCCTCTAGGTTTGAATTAAATAATAAATAGTGTATATGGATTTTATTTAATACAACATCCAAACAAATCATAACATGAAATCATAACATAAACGAATAGCGCGGATTTAGGCGGGCTTAGGCCGAATTATTCGGTATTTAGGCGGGCTTAGACGGAATTCCGCCTAGACAAAAACGAATAGCGCATAACTAGGCATTTAGACGGCGCCTAGCGCCTAGGCAGATGCCGATTTTTACAACCTTTAATGCGAGTAGTGAACACGAGCAAAGACGATGAAGATCAATATTGTTGAAGAATGAAGACGACGATAAAAGATAAAGACGGGAGTATTCGATCAATGAAGAAATCAAGACGTCGAAGACTTCCGTGAGTTAGAATATCATACAATCACAAAAATAACTCATAGATATCGCTAGACTCGATTTGGATTTAGTAAGCTCAATTTAAACAAATAACTTTGTTCGAAATGATGAAAATGAAAAAGTTGCAAGTTTTGCATGTAGAACCATGTTCGTTCGGACGGAATACTCTTCCGTCCAAACGAAAGCAACAATGTCCCCCATACCTTGACTTTGTAAAAACAAATCAACAAACAATTCATCCAGATGGAATCAATCTGTCTGAAGGAACATCACCCTCCGTTTTAACGCAATGCTCAACGTTCAAACGAAGGATACATGCAAAGTCAAATAAAATCTTAGTGAGTCTTCCATTCCGATGGAACCTTTTTGCGTCTGAATGGAAGCGGCATATTTTGAATTATTACATTTTAACAGCTAGTTTGACTTATGTTCCGTCCGAACGGAAGCTCTACTCCGTCTAGACAGAGTACACATAAATGTTGATTAATGGGAAGGGACTATGTCTATGTGTCATATAAATATAATCCCTTGTTTCTCTCTCTAACTCTTCCATAATGTTTACATCCAACCAAAAAAGAGAAACACTAGCCAAATACACTTGAGCTTAATTCCTCCAAATCAAACATTCAGCTAAAATAGATCTTTATCTCACACTAGAAACGATTCCCTTCTCGCGTGACTCATTACTTGTAAAATTGTAATAGGCTGGTTCGTTTTTCTAAAACTTGTCATAGATCGATAGAAACGTGTAAATTGGTCTAGGCAAACATTGTAATCATTGATTCGGAAATTCAGTATAGAGCCTAATCGGCGCAAGACATCACAGGAGACGTAGATACTTGTCAACAATCGAGTCGGTCGATTGAGCAAGTAAATGATGAGTCAAAACTACATAGCAACCACATACTGAACTCCGTACCAAACATCTTGTGTCAATTTGTGTGGTAACGTCTTACTATATTTTAAATTACTTTAGCTTCCGCATAATTATCACTTACATTCCATTAGCGGGAAAATTAGATCTTAGAATTACCTATTCACCCTCTTTTGGGTCTACATTAAACAACTATTTTAATATTTAATATTTCAGTTTTTGGGTTTAGATATTTTTAAATTTGGATCCAAATTGCTTGACATGATAATACATTTTTATGACATATTATCTATGTTGCACGGATACGTATACGGGTATCGTATCCGGCACGATACAAATACGTCGTACGACAATTTTCAAACAAACATAAGATACGATATGTCTATTATATATAATATTTTATTAATTGTAATTTGTATATTTTATATATTTTATATTTGACATAAAATATATTAAAAGTTTGTTTTACGAAAATAAATTCATATTAAGTAAATATTGATTATATTTAGTTTTCTACTTTTATATATTAAGTCATTTATTTCGATTTCAAATTTTTATTTTTATTTTTAAGTAGATTTATTTATACGTTAGAAGTATCCGAGAAGTATCCGCTATTATTTTGGAATAAAATATTCGGATACGCCACATGAAATATCCGATACGTATCCGACGAGTATCGATATCCGATACGGTATCCAATACGATACGACTTGATTTTTGAAGTATCCGTGCAACATAGACTATTATATGGTAGTGTCACATTATTGATTAATTGTACAATTATCATTAACGGATGAAGTGGATTATTTGAATAAAATTTACAGTTCATGAAGTTGATTGAACAAAATTAAAATTTAAGGAACACATACAATAGTATACTTCGAAAAGAAAAGGAAAAAAAAAATCATGATCTTAATTTTTGCAGAAGTACCCGCATGAAATTCCACCAAAAATATATTTCGTAAAAAAGCTTTTAAGAGAGTTAAAATTTTATTTTATTGAATATTGACCCTTTTTATAAAGTACACACATTAATTTATGCCTAAAATTTACATTCAATTCCTAGTTCCTACTAATTATATAAATAATAGCATATATGTAATTTCTCTTTCTATTTTTACAAATTTCCCCTTAATTTGAAAGTATTTTTCTCACCATAAGTCATCGAAGCCCACACACGTATCGCCGCCTACTCCATCCCCCAAATCCAAATTGCCCCAATCCCAAATTTGAGCCTCGTCAACATGGGCCCAACAATTTTCCCTATTTTCATGGTCCTCAATATTTTCTTCTTCGTGAATTACATTATTATCAAACAAATTATCCATATCATAATCATAATTAGACCAACTATTCAATTCATCAAAAAGTCTGCCTGAATTAAAAGCCCCTGCAACAATATCTTCCTTATTAGGGCATGAATATTCAACATTGGGACATTCAATATTAGGCCATGATAAGTCAATATTGGGCATATTTTCTTCAAGGTCCACATATGAGATTGGTCTCTCTGGCCCACTAACAATATCATCATTCATGGCCCATAATTCATCACTTACACATGAAAACTCACTATTCGGTTTATTTTGCTCCGATTTGTTTCCAACATCGTGTTCTGATGAATTTAAGGAGTTGCAAACTTTGTTATTTGAGTTCGTAACTTCTTTCTGTAAAGATCGATAGATTTTCTCGAATTTATGAGGTTTATTATTGGAGGAAACCTTGCCGAGATCCCCCGTAACAACCTCGGCACTTCCTCCATCATGGATTTTGCCGATCTTGTGTAATCTTTTGATGAGGTGAGTGTTCCAGTGATTCTTAATCTCATTGTCTGTTCGGCCATCGAGGTGACTTGCTATTAGAGACCACCTATAGTCGATCGATAGCAAACTTTCATGAATATTTCTTTTTAAATATTATGTTGTCACTAACTATTTCCAATATGGAAGATCGATAATTAATACCGAAAGTACGTGAGGAAAATTAGCAATATTTTTGGCATACTATAGATATATAACTGAATTATAGCTCATAACTTGTATTTAACAAAATTAATACCTGTTTCCAAGAGTGGAATGGAGCTTGATAATCTTATCCTCTTCCTCCTTAGAAATATTGCCTCTTTTAACGTCTGCTTTCAAATAATTAATCCACCTCAGTCTGCAGCTTTTCCCACATCTCTTCAATCCTAACAAATTAAAAAGCATATGATTATTAGATGTATATGATTTTCATGCACATATTTAAGTCAAAGGAATTGGTAGGTTGTAAAATCAATAAACCCTAAAAGTAAAGTATCTTAGATAGAAAACCGTTGTATCTAGAATAATACCCAAAAAAGTATGACTGTATCCATAATAATTAGTGTTGCATCATACATATACATATGTCACATTCAACATGGGTGCATATATATCATCTTTCATATATATATTCTTGGGGGGCTTCTATCATACACCCCTTTCCTTATCATACATCCATTTTCAAGGGTATTTGGAGTAATTATCCATTTATGAATATTTAATGTAAGATGTCAAATATATTTATCAATTAATGTTTAATTAAATTGGAATTTTTTGTTGTTCATTTAAATCAAAATTTCCATAAAAGATAAATTTTATGATACACCCTTTTTACAAATATAATTAATTGCTAAAATACCCAAAATACCCTTGTAAAAGGGTGTATGATAGAACTCCCCATATTCTTGATGCGTAAACGAGACTGAGACTGTTTTAATGGGCTGATTTGATTGATCAACCCTCAAATCAATGCTTAATTTAACTGATTAAATTAAAAGAGTTAACCAATCTAATTAAACATTCTCGATTGACGTATCAATAATGTTTTATTGAGTTATGGGGTGCTGGTATATTTTTGCTTATATAGTGCCAAGGATGCCACGTTATTTTCTGTAGAAAAACATTTTTTGTTGACATATATATCAGCAAAAATATAAAATATAGCTAGATATATTCCATTTTCACGTCCTCTAATTAAACACTAGTAGATCTCATGACAAAGATAATTCCAAGTAGATACGTATTGTTATACAAATATGATTATATAAAAAATGAATATTTAAACCAAACTAAAATCACATATAATACAAGTAGCATTTTTACTTCAAATAAATTTGGAACATGGTACCTGCATTTTTTGGAAGGGATCTCCAAGAGCCTTCACCATGGATTGAGACATAGTTAGAGAGTATGTCGTCCTCTTCAGATGACCATCTCCCTTTATTTAACCCTATTTTCTCACAACACGGTGCTCTGCCCATTAATGGCTAGCTTTTTTTAACTCCTCCAAACACACACGCCCACCCACATGAACACTGGAGCACAAGATAGGAGAGAGAGAGAGAGAGAGAGAGAGAGAGAGAGAGAGAGAGAGAGAGAGAGGACAGAGAGAGACGTAAACGGAGGACTTGCTTTAGGGGTATTTAAAAGAGTTCCAAGGTTGGTAGAGAGTGTTGAATACAAGAAGGAAAGTTGGTGGAGAAAGAGGTTTATTTTTTCTATAATATATAATTCCAATTATTTTCTGAAAATCTTCAATTTATACTACAAAATATCCCAAATTATGAATTTTCGATGAATTGTACATAAATAATTCCAGATAGTCTGCGCAGCCATTTCAGTACTTAGTATACACTACAGTACTGATGGTCATACTTGGAGTTCGTTTTGATAGGAAAATGTTAGACGTACCGCCACCTCTCCCTTTCACATTCGACGTGAATATGATTTAACATATTAAAAATTAATACTTCAATTTATAATTTAATATATTAATTATATGTTCAATCATAAATTAAAATGTTAAATCATGTTTTTGTTTATTAATTTTGAAAGTGTTAAATCATATTTACGTTATCAAAAATGTCTAGGAGCTGTACATCACTACTTTAATTGATAACGGTGCAGCGTCCACACCATAGAAAAAAAAATGAATGTTTTAGGGTTTGTGATTAGTAGTCATGGACATGTGCATAAATGCATTGTTGTTTATCATATTAGCTAAGAGAAATAAGTATCGATTAAATGAAGAAAGTAACATTTCATGTGCGAGACTAAATCTTCCGTAATATTAAATTTTAGTTAGACCATTGAGATTAAGATATAATTAAGTACACTCAATTAAGACTTTATGTTACTTAATTGCATTAACTTCCAACTAATATGCGGATTTTTGAATTAATTACCTAATCGTTTACTTTTTTAAATTACCAATCCGGTCCGGTAGTAAAATTGAATACATGATCCGGATCCAAAGTAAAGTACCCGTATACGATCGGAAATGGATAAATTTTTCGAATTCAACGATTCGGACAAATATATCCGAATTATTGACACCTCTGACTAGTGGCCATACACTTGTTATTGACCAATGTGTGGAATCCATACCATACAAAATGTCTTTTATAGCGTTTATGCATTGTAACCTCGTATGAGTATAAAATTCAAAAAATAAATAATGGCTTCATACCTTAGTTGGTTGATTGTTTCACACAATAAAACAACATGTTGTAAATGTTATGCGTTCGAGTTCCATCGGCATCATATAAAAACATATACGTACTAGTAGCGACAAGCGATCTTTTGTTGGGTGCCATTAAAAAAAAATAAAAAATAATCCGATTTTAAAAAATATTCCAAAACTAACCCAAATAATTTTTTAATCCGACGAGTTAATTAATTAAAAAAAACAACTTAGACAATGAAACTTTTTAGCAAGAAGTGACCGGATTTAAGTGAATAATTCAAAATAATAAATTCATACATGTTCTGAATTTTATCGTCACATCTTATGTGTTCTCTTCTACTTAACACATTAAAATAAATTGATAATTAATATATCATATAATTAATAATTAATAATTAGTTAATATTTGTTTAAATTTATAAATTTGAATGAATATTTAATAATTTTTACTGATATGTTTTTTTAATTTTGCCTACATGTAAAAAAAATGAAATTATAATTCTCCCCTCCCATTAATTTTTGAATACAAGAGCTATGGTGAGGCCACATCACTAAAAGCTGTTCACCGATACTGTTCAACACTGTTCATATTGTACTGTTCACTCCGGTATTGTACTGTTTATCGTTTTTTTTAATACAAGAACTATGGTAAGGCCACATCACCAAATACTGTTCAACACTGTTCATATGGTACTGTTCACCGTTTTTTTTTTTTTTTTTTTTTTGGAATTTTATTTTGTTTGACATATGTGTTGTGTTCTAAATAAAATATTTGAATTTTTCATCGTATTAATAAATATAATTTGTATACTATAATTTTATTGTTAACAAAATACTATTCACACAAATACTTTTTGTTAGCCTGAGCTGGTATTATTTTTTTTTTTTGCTTATTATAACAGTTTTGATTGGTACCAAGCTGCTTTTTTGTGTTTATTATAATATTTTTGATTGGTACCAAGCTGCGTCTTTTATGTTTTTTTTTTTTTTTGTCATTTTCAGAATTTTATTTTATTTGACATGTTTTGTATTATAAATAAAACATTTCAATTTTTCTTTTGAAACATATGATATATTTTGAGGAGGAAAAAAATTTATATTTATTGCATAATATTTGTGAGACTATTTAATATCAGACTTTTTTTTTAAATTAACATTTATGAAGATTACTTTTGTTTTGCACTTGTAACGTTTTAGATAAAATTATTATTTTATGATCATATCTATTTTCTTATCAAATAATATATCCCGCAGCGAAATAATATATCAAATAATATATCAAATAATTACTTTTGCTTATTATATTATTTCTTATCAAATAATATATCCCGCAGCGAAGCGCGGGATATTTTCCTAGTTAGTATAATTCTATACTTTTCCCTGGCTCCTGGTTGAGCCACGTCACCAGGGGCCTTTTTGTAAAAAAAAAATTAATTTACATTTTGGTCATTTTTTATTTACATTTTGGTCCTTTTTATTTCGAAAAATTACAGTTTGGTCCTTTTTTTATTTACATTTTGGTCCTCCAAGTTTAAAAAACTATATTTTGGTCCTTTTTTTTTTTGTTTTGGTCCTTTCAAGTTTAAAATATTACATTTTGGTACTTCATATTTACATCTTGATCCTCTTTTATTTACACATTTTAATTCGAAAAAAAAATTAATTCACAAAATTACATTTCGGTCTTTCTCAGTTTGAAAATTCCACAACACCACACAAATCGAATCACTGGCTAATACAACGCGGCCGAAAAATAAATACAGAAAAAGCACAAATCATAAAAAAAAACAAATCAACGTGCCCCGCGCAATTGCGCGGGGTTATAGCTAGTTATAGAGAATGTGGTGGTGAAATTTTGGAGCATACTAAAATTTCGTACTTTTATTATATACTATAGTTATTAAAAATGTCCGAATTCAACCAACACTGACACCTGTCTAGTTAAATAGTCTCGTGTTATTAAAGAAAGAGAAATATTACTTTGCTCCAAGATTCCCCCCCCCCCCCCCCCCCCCCCCCCCCCTTTTTATATTTTAATTAACACACTTAATTAGCACGATAATTATAAAATATATCATTAATAATTAATTTATATTAATTCAAATTTATGAATTCTATGAATGTTAATCGTAATTTGTATATTATTAATTGTTAATTATTTGATATGTATTAGTTATCATGTTAATTAAATGTGTTATTTAGAACATAGAAGATGTGATGATGTGGTGATGAAATTTGAGTACATGTATGAGTTTATCAGATCGAATTATTTACAGGATTTATAATATCCGGTAACTTTTTGGTAAAAAGATTCACTGCCTAAGCTGTGTTTTTAAAATTAATTATCTGGTTTTTAAAAGTCGGATGTCATCAGATATTTATAAACAAATTTGAGTTAGTTTTAAAATATTTTTAAAAACCAAATTATTGTTCAAATTTTGTATCTATACAAAATTACGTGCAGAAATGCTTCATGTATTTTTAGGGTAACAGTTGTGGGCACATACATTGCTGTTTAGCATAGTAGCTTGAAGAAATTAACATTTCATTTGTGAAACTGTATCTTCTGCTTTATTAAATTTGTAGATTAAGATTAAGATTAAGACATAATTAATAAAGTGAAGTACCTAATTTTGAAACTAATTACTGGACTTAAAGACTTTATATTAGTTAATTGCAGTAACTTCCAGCTAACATGCGGATCTTTGCATTAAGTACTTTATCTTAGCTTTGACACATTTGTCTGGTGTATAAAAGGTCTTCAATTGCTGAATTTGACACTGAAATTAAACCCTATTTTTTTTAAGGTAGATATTCTGCAACCATTTTTATGGAGAAATAGAATATCAATTTATGAATCAAACAACAAGTTATATGCACATGTATTTTATTATTTACTCACATCCTTATTTTTTAATTCAATTTTGTGTAATTTTTTCGTGTTACATCATCATATTCATATCAACCATTAGATTATTATGATATGTGATACAATTTAACCATTGATTAATCATCATACCTTACTGAGTACCAAGTTTTAGTGATTTAATATGCTTAGAATTCACAAAAGAAGAGGAGATGGACGGTAGGCAAAAGAAAAGACATGAAAATTTGACTAATATTATAATTATAATTCTCGTCTCTTTCTCCTCCTTATTTTACAATAAAAATTTCAAACATAAAAGACGACTGCTTGAACATCAATCCATTTTTCTTAGGAAGAAGAGAACTAATAAAAGTACATATATTTTATGAAATCAAATACGAAAGACTTGACCAATATAGTATGCAAAGGATAACCAACCATTCATTATTTCTCCTTTTTCTGGTGAGTTCAAAAATTGATTTCGACTTGGACCACATAATTACTCTAAATACTAGTTCTTGTTATTTACACAAATTAAGAAGGATAGTATTGCCAATGAGTCAATAAATAGTCAAGTTTAGTTGAGTATTTGACACAAAAAATTTAATGTACGAGATTGTAAATTCAAATTTTATTGAAAATGAATGAATGACATAACGAGTCTTTTTCATTTATTCTTACAAAATAATCGTTGTGGGGGTATCCAATTCCATGCTTCAAAATGATATAAAATATGCATAAATGTGTAGTAGTATATGAGACATTCATTTTTAACTACATCTCATGTATAACAAAATGACACCTTTTAAGTTTAAAGACTTGTTCTTCTTTGTTAAAATCATAAATGAAGACAAAGTAAAAAAAATGGTAAAATATAAGTACAAAACCTAGATTTTATTTACGCCTGCTTATATGGACCATCGTAGTCACTCATTGAGAGTCAATTAATTTAACATTTTATAGGACCTTCATATCCATATAACGTTCGTATCTTTGTAAGGACTTGTAAAATCATTCAAATTTTAAATTATTCAATTTTAAATTTAGTTTTCTCCAAATTAAGATTTATTACTTTGATATTGATTAATTGGATTATTGGCAAAGGAAAATTTATTCCACCTTAATGTTTTCTTGACATGATAATATTCCTTTTTCCAACAAAAGTTATGTACTATTTTTGTTAATAACCTGTGAAAAAAAGTTACCAACTTACAGTTTATATATTGTATTATCTAGAAATATTCCAAAATCAATTTAATAAGGATTGTTAATGAAAGTTTTCTCAGTGTTAAACTATTGCCCTGAGAGTGCAACTAAATATGTTTTAGAACATCAATTAAATTTCAGCCTTCTTTTTGGATGTGAAAATTAAATTTCAGCTTTATGTTTCGTAACTGTAAATTTATTATTTTGAAACTTCGGAACTAAATCGAATTTCGGAGCTTCGAGTCTAATATTTTGAATATTTTGAACTAAATAAAGTTTTAGAAATTGAATTTAAGATTTATGTTTTCATATTATATAATGTGTAAATAAACTACAAAACATTGTATTGATTTTTTCCATTCAGTGAATCATGCGTTGGAGATAGTCGATTCCGAGATTTTATCAAATAATTAAACTATACTTTCATAGTTTATGATTGTTAAAAATTAGTTTTTTATTTTTTTGCGTATTAATTTGTTTAATTTTAGATTCAACAGTTAAAACGAAAATGCATATATAATTTGAATTTCAGTAACACTAATGGCTAACTGTACTGATGATCAAACTGTTTGCTAAGTTCTTTTCAGATTAAGACTTATGACCTGTTTAATTTGAGATAGTCATTTAAAGATTTAATAAATTCAAACTTTTGTGAGACCGACAAGTTAAGGATCCGAATCCCCCAAAAAACGTTAAATTTGAAAATACTCTCGAGTTTCTTTCTTTCCACATCCACCAGATTGTCGCTAGCCATATAGAATCGAAAAGTATTCTGTCCTCCTTGGCCAAGACCATCCTTGTTCATCAACCAGAAATCATTCATCGAGTTTTGGCGCGTAATTTGCCTGTTCGTTTCGCGTTGTACACCTCCGTAGCATAGGTGCAATTTTGGAGGATGTTCCGCCATTTCCAGGTCGTTGTTACAAAACCTAGAGTGTGTATCGTTTGGCCAATTTATTTTAATAAGGTTGTCAGCCGTTAAGATTCTCTCTTGCGAGTACGGTAACATCACTCATGAATCGTGATATTTTACACGTTTGTTGGGGATATTTATGATACATTTCTTTTTGGAGAGTATGCATGATATTGGTTAATGTTCTTTAGGGGTATTCGTGATATTTTTCCTTTTGCATGGGTACACTTAAAAATTGTGTCATCTGTATGACCCAAATATTCAAAATTCAGTATATTGCTTAATAATTAAAAGCATAATAAATCAACGGGCTCGTGGTCTAGTGATTGACTGTGAAACACAAAAAATCATATGTTGTGAGAAATTGTGGGTTCGAGTCTTATTGACATCAATAAATGAAGGACCACCGAACCTTCTCCACTTACTCTTTTTATTTTCTCAAA